>JAJOOE010000484.1:0-64112 GCA_036250405.1 Solanum raphanifolium | reverse complement strand
ATATATATATAATTGAAGCAAGTTGGCATGATATGGGTAGATTGTATATCCAACATATAAACATATGTACCATGTGTAATCTAGGATCATTTTGATTTATATAAGGGAAATACGTGCCAAGGGTACTTTGATGATGAAACAAGTTTAAACCTTGCATGCTAATACTTGGTAGAGTAAGCACGTACATTTAGTAACAATCTCATATTAGAGTAAGCACTTTACTGGTCTAGGGAGTAGGAACTGCAACTATGGATCAGTCACTACCAAGGGCACTTAAAAAGCTTACTTTTTGTAATGCAAGTGTTGGATTCATGCCAAAGAAATAGAAAACCAAATAGCCTTACATACCTTGCTAGACAATTTAAAACATATGGCTTAAGCTCCTTCTCTTCAGATTACTAATCTACAATAAAATAAGTTGTAAGACTAGTATTAGTAGCTAATGAATCAATTTGAGCTACTTGATCTCACCCAAATAGTAACCAAGCAATAAGCATGCAATTTATCTAGCCAGTGTTTTCTTTCCTTCCCTTTCCCTTTAATCACGTCTATATACTGTACAACCTTCGTATCAGGTCCTCCCCAAACTCCCTGCAATATTTAAGTCCTTTAACGTCTACATAACTTTCCTGCACATCCCTTATCATAACATACATAAAATAATCCGTAAACATAATAACGTTGCTGAAGCAATATGAATCATGGTTTCTGATGACCAACACTTGAAGAGCTAACATTACTTTTAAAGTGCTCAAACAAGCTCATAACTGAATTTAAATAGGATTCCCCTCCATGGCTATCCCAACATGCACTAATCACCAGAACATCCTCCCCAATATTACACCATGTAAAAGTAACAATTTCCAACTCACTAACACATACCAAGTGTCCTAATTTAGTCAAACTCAAAAGGGAGAAAATTGCAGTAGCTTACCTTGCTAATCAGAACTACCACTTGTTAAGACTTAGATTCTTCAAGGTAAAGGTTGTCCTCCTTAACTTGTCTTAAATTATACCTTCCAATAGCTTGAACTCCCTAATATTCAAGAACCCTAATGGTATTTAATGGCTGTTGTATGAAGCTAAGAGAGAGAAGAGAGAAAGCTCTAGAAATGAGATTTTTTATTAAAGTAAAAATGGTTGGAAAAAGCTGGTATCAATCCCTTTTAAAGGGACCTGCTTTGGCCGACTTTAATTTGTCAAGTAGGTGACCCACCTAATTGGAATTTTCACTTGGGCCTTTTTCCACCTTTCTTGTATTTCATTTGCAGCCAACGTGTGTCTTTAATTTAGGCCATACATTTAACTAGGTGATGCACCTACTTTTCCATTCAAATTATTTCTTGTGGGCTTGGAAATATTGGACCTTGGCTTTCCATTTTCCCTTATTCTTCTAATCAACTTGGGCCAGATTAATGCAAGTAGGAGGTAGTGCATTGGCCCAATAACATGGTCAAAAGAGTCTTAGTAGGTGATGCACCTTCTTGGTCCGTTGGGCCTGTCAAAATAAGTGATGCACCTACTTTTCACCTACTAGCTTAGTGTTGTCAATCAAGCACCTCAATATCTTATTCCATTTCTAGACCTTAATACCTTTAATTTAACTTAAAACTTATATACACTATGTCAATTTAAACTTGACTCAAATACCACCTTATGATCTCAAGTTTAAATACTTCCATCGACGTCAACTTAATCGATTGGCATCAAAATCTATGGGCAGTTCACTTTAAACCTATTCTATTGTCACTAGTCGCATAGGAAACCGAGCCCATAACTATACCACAATGCAATCTGTAAGCGTCATATAAATAGAACTAGTACACATAGAATACGGGGTGGTACATCCTCCCCCCCCCCCCGTTATGATCATTCGTCCTCGAATGATAGGTTAAGCTGATAGTTTGGTTAACTTTGGAATTTCATTTGGAGATTAGCGAGAGTTCCCTTTGTAAATAGGACTATCCAAAATACGTAGACTAACCTAAAACACGTATAGACAAGTCTAGCATGACGTCTCAATAGATATGGTTCATGATATAATATGACAAATTGACCCTTTCTTGACCATGTAATTCACTAAAGATACACAAGTAGAATTCATACAAATAAGGACTATAATATACCTAAACACAACACATGCAAATGACATATCAAATGAACAACTGCTAGTAGTATTTATGATCATATAAGTGGACCACATGATCTCAGATCCTTATGTTGATGTTTAGAATGAGGAGGGGCATTTAGGATCTCTACCATATTCTATTCTCAAGTATCTTATGTTATAATATATTCCTTCCACAATAAACCTTTTGAGCTTAGCTTCCGGGCCTTAACAATCAAGAATAATTATAGTATCTCCCAAATATTTTTCGTATATGGAACGAACACAAAATCATAGGCCTAACCTATCAGGGCTCTACTTTCCCTTCTTCTTTATCTCATGACGCTTTTCAGAGGTGAGACTTATAAGAACGCATAATTGTTAATATAAACTCTAAAGTTTTATGCCGCACCTTCGAATAAGGCATTATGCTAAGTTATTTATCTATGGTTGTGATAAAATTTACATATATGTCCAACCTTTTCTGGTCAAAATCCTCACTACATAAAGATACAAGGAAATGTTTTCCCAAAATGTTCAAAACTCAAGTCAATAATCACAGAGGGGCATAGTGTACAGATAAATAAGTCACATTGGGTATGACACATAGGCAGATTAGCACAAAAGGTAGCGCATAATATATGGACATTAAGCTATTGAAATATATGGTGTATGCACACATATGGTTCATAGGGTAGCGTGTGAGTGAATGAACTATAAGGAATGTAGGAAATGGACTAGATGAGAACATGATGCATGAGTACTAAAGCTACAAAATATATAATATGTAAGCAAGTAGACTATATGAAATATGAACTACGGAACACAAATCACATTGATCAAGAGAGTTATATTGCATGGATTGGTGACCTAACATGTCAATAAGTACACTTATGAAATATGAGCAAGTGAACACATGACACATGGTTAAAAAATATATAAGGCACGTAATGTTTAAGCATGTAGGCTACGAGGCATGTAATATACATAGAAACGGTTTATGATGCATTTGACATGTAAACAAGTGATATGTGAGTCATATAACCCACGACCCCTAATTTTGCTCATAGGATATGATCAATTAGCATGCAGTACCCACACAATATGGACAAGTGACATGTGGAAAGTAACCAATGCAATAAATAACATGTAAGGAAAAGGAACTATGAAAACATATAACAATAAACAAGGGTGCTCTGAAGCGGATAACACTTACATGTAAGCATTCTATGACATTAGGTAACCTGTGAGAAGGTAATCCACAAAGGGCAAATGAAATACAAATAGATAAGTTATAGAACATGCAGCATGCATAATTATATAACAAACCATCTTTGGAAACTACGAGATATCCTATAGAACCACTCTACCATAATAAGGGCAAACACACTTTCTTAAGTGTTAAGTCACAGGTGGGGGATAGTTCTGCTCATATTCCATACTCACCTCAAAATACATACAATTGATTTCTCCATCTACTCTCTTCAATCTCCTAAGAATTCTTATAGGTGTTCTGCTATTGGGACTTGGCTTCCGTCTAGGTCACTATAAATACTACAGTCAAGATAGAAAAATAAAATCCTCAATAGTTCATCTTTTAGAGTAGGAGGCCGAGGTCAACTTTGCCTTCATTACTAGCCTGTGTTATATCACGCTCAATGCCTTGTGCCCTTTGAAGGTCGAAATAGAAAATAAATAGTGAAGCTTGAATTCACCATAAAACGTGAACTCTAATAACACTTAATGTCAGGTACCTATAATGTTATATCATGATTCAAAAAATCTTAGAGTTAGCCCCTTTGGGCTTAACTAGATAGGTCTGGCCATACTAATAGATTTTATTTTAAAAAAACAAGTGAGGGTGCTCCGACTCTTTTACCATGGTTTTAAAACTATGAAAAGAATACAAATATTATTAGTACTTATTCGGGGTTGTTGGCACATACTATATAAAAGCCAAATATTAACATATTCAATATGATATATGGTGAGAATTTGGGCCTTGTCAGCCAATTAGGGGTATCTATAGTAACATTATTGCACTGATACATCCACCTATCAGATTGTGCCACTACCTTCTTCCGAAAAAAAATTTGGTTCAACAACATTAATTTCGAGAACATGTGTAATGCTGAAAATTCTATGTATATCAGACTAAGAACAAGTGTCCTCTATAGGAATAGATCCTATAAATATGGAGGAAATATAGAACCCAAGAGTTGGATACATCCTTCTAAGAAGATGTGCTTAGAAATGCTACAACTCATATATGTAACTAGGTAACCCAACATTTTTAAGCATATAGATAACCATACTATATCTTTCTCAATTGAACAAATGTGATACAAAGTAAAAATGCAACTTAAAATGCATATAACATAAAAGCCTATACATACCTTGTGGAGTGGGACAGTCGAATAAAATGAGCTCAATGTAGTCTAAATTTTGATAACTTTAGATCCTTTTCTGTAGATTGCATATTGACATTTTAGCTACCATTAACCTTAACCATCATAAGCATAATAGGAATAGCATGATCAGGTGAAAGTGGAAATTGACATCTTAACTTCGCTCTATCCCACGATCTGGATTACGAATGAGGGTAACTTTTGCTAAATGTCCAAGCAGCCCCTAATTATAAATGTGGCGCGCAACATATGTATAAGTAAGGCTCTACTAGACACGGCTTTGTAGACTCCCTAGGACGAACTGCTCTAATACCACTTTTGTCACACCCCAACCCTAGGAGAGGCAGACAAGTACCATATGAACACATGCTTTACAAGTCACCTATGATGAGAAAGTAAACTACTACTATGCATATATATTTACTAATGAGAAGCTTCATATACAACACATGTTGACTAGCTGAACTGATACATGTGACAAGTGAAACTATGAATTCAGATAATAGCTTTACAATGTCTACAAAGCCTCTACAGGAATCCATAATTGTACCACTATGAAATATGCATAGTAAAAACTTGGCAAAGCCTCGAATCAACCTGGAGCTCACCAACAACCGTTGAGTATCATGTGCTTCTATTGGGGAGATCTACAAGTTGAGTACATGTACCTGCAACATGAAATGCAACGTCCCCAATAAGGGACGTCAGTGCGAAAGAATGTACTGAATATGTAAGGCATAATACAACCATATGTAAAATGAGAGCTCAAGTGAAACCAAATACCAATAAATAAGGATTAGAGACCACATTTGCTTATACTTGTGGAATCGTGTATGTTACAATCTTTTCTTTTCTTTTCTTTGAATTATAATATTTATAAGACATATGATATAAATGACCAACTGATTAGCGGTAGAAGAGAATGACCTAGGCTAGGCATTTTAACCCCTGGGATGTTGTCCTCATAATTCCACAAATTAGGATCGGCCTATGCTAGGCTTTCGCCCCTGAGCTACCACCCTCTTATACCAATTGGGATCGGCCTATGCTAGGCGTTCACCCCTGAGTTACCACCCTTCTATACCAATTGGGATCGACCCATAGTAGGCATTTGCCCCTGGGTTGCCACCCATAATTATACATATTGCTTCACTTAGATTTTTTTATCTTTGAGATTGTTGTTTTGATGTTCATAACTCTTTTGAGATTGTTCTTTCGATGATCATAACGCTTTTGAGATTGCTATTTTGGTAGTCATAATCATTGTTGAGATTTGGAACTATGGACCAATAGTAGAAGACATAAGAATATGGACTTACAATAATAACAATGACCTGAGAAGAAAATGTGACATGAATGTGTAATACTTAGGAGCTTATATGACTCAGTAAGCATTTTGACATCTCAAATTGAAGCACATACCAAGTGAAGACATTTAACATTCAGCCAAGAGATTTGAACTCTATATGATAGCCAAATACTCACTAACTAATATCAAATACAAGGTATACATGAACATGGAACCAAGGGAGAACGTGGGCAAATTCAACTTTATGACGGATACATATTCCAAGTAAGTACATATAAAATGTATAATAAAGCAAGTAGGGATCTTGTGAGGTAACATTAAAGTCTAACACAATGGGAGTAATAACCAATAAAGGGAACATATGAACATGTGAAAAGATGACATATATATATAATTGAAGCAAGTTGGCATGATATGGGTAGATTGTATATCCAACATATAAACATATGTACCATGTGTAATCTAGGATCATTTTAATTTATATAAGGGAAATACGTGACAAGGGTACTTTGATGATGAAACAAGTTTAAACCTTGCATGCTAATACTTGGTAGAGTAAGTACGTACATTTAGTAACAAACTCATATTAGAGTACTCACTTTACTGGTCTAGGGAGTAGGAACTGCAACTATGGATCAGTCACTACCAAGGGCACATAGACAGCTTGCTTTTTGTAATGCAAGTGTTGGATTCATGCAAAAGAAATAGGAAATTGAATAGCCTTACATACCTTGCTATACAATTCAAAACGTATGACTTAAGCTAGTTCTCATCAAATTACTAATCTATAATAAAATAAGTTTTAAGACTAGTATTAGTAGCTAATGAATCAATTTGAGCTACTTGATCTCACCCAAATAGTAACCAAGCAGTAAGCATGCAATTTATCTAGCCAGTGTTTTCTTTCCTTCTCATTCCCTTTAATCGCGTCTATATACTGTACAACCTTCGAATCAGGTCCTCCCCAAAACTCCCTGCAATATTTAAGTCCTTTAACGTCTCCATCACTCTCCTGCACATCCAGTCACATCCCTTATCATAACATACATAAAATAATCCTTAAACATGCACTAATCACCAACACTTGAAGAGCTAACATTACTTTTAAAGTGCTCAAACAAGCTCATAACTGAATTTAAAGAGGACTCCCCTTCATGGCTGTCCCAACATGCACTAATCACCAGAACATCCTCCCCAGTATTAAACCATGTGAAAGTAACAATTTCCAACTCACTAACACATACCAAGTGTCCTAATTTACTCAAGCACAAGAGGGAGAAAATTGCAGTAGCTTACATTGCTGGATAGAACTACCATTTGCTAAGACTTGGATTCTTCAAGGTAAAGGTTGTCCTCCTTAACTTGTTTTAAATTATACCTTCCAATAGCTTGAACTCCCTAATATTCAAGAACCCTAATGGTATTTAATGGCCGTTGTATGAAGCTAAGAGAGAGAAGAGAGAAAGCTCTAGAAATCAAATTTTTTGTCAAAGTAAAAATGGTTGGAAAATTCTTATATCAATCCCTTTTAAAGGGACTTGCTTTGGCCGACTTTCTCACTCATTTTGGGCCATAATTTGTCATGTAGGTGACCCACCTACTTGGACTTTTCACTTGGGCCTTTTTTGACTTAAGAACATTGGGCTTTTTGCCACCTTTCTTGTACTTCATTTGCAGCCAATATGTGTCTTTAATTTAAGCCACACATTTAAGTAGGTGATGCACCTACTTTTCCATTCAAATTATTTCTTGTGGGCTTGGAAAGATTGGGCCTTCGCCGTCCATTTCCCCCTTATTCTTCAAATCAACTAGGGCCAAATTGATGCAAGTAGGTGGTAGTACACTTGGCCCAATAACATGGTCAAAAGAGTCTTAGTAGGTGATGCACTTACTTGGTCCTTTGGTCTAGTCAATAAGTCAAAATAGGTGATGCACCTACTTGTCACCTACTAGCTTAGTGTAGTCAATCAAGCACCTCAATATCTTATTCCATTTCTAGACCTTAATACCTTTAATTTAACTTAAAACTTATGTAGACTATGTCAATTTAAACTTTAGACTCAAATACCACCTTATTATCTCTAGTTTAAATACTTTCATCGACGTCAACTTAATCAGGTGGCATCAAAATCTATAGGCAGTTCACTTTAAACCTATTATATTGTCACTAGTCGCATAGGAAATCAAGTCCATAACTATTCCACAAGGCAATTTATAAGCATCATATAAATAGAACTAGTACACGTAGAATACAGGGTGTTACATATCGGCCTACTAAGAGTATCTCTTGCAAATAGAATTGTTATACGCATTACCAAACTATGATAGCGCCTGATTTTAACTAATACAAAGCCAGCTCAACCACTTTTATTTTTTAATACATATATAATCCTAAAAATTCTATGTATATTACTAACAAAATACTTAATGTACTTCATTGGAATAGATCCTATAACCACTAAAGGAGTCATATTTGAGGAAATTACAGACTGAAGAACCTATCACATTCTTTTAAAAATCTTTATTAGGAAATGATGCGGCCCATCTCTATGATTACATAACCATTTAATGACCATGCTATATCATGCTCATATAAAACAAGATGATACAAGCGATACTATTACAACTGTAGGTTTATGTAACGTAGAAACCTCTAATAACATTTCTTTAAATTTTGATAACATGAAATGTTCCTCTAATGATTGCCTCTCAGGATATAGCGTTCCATGACCACCTTTGACCTTAACTGTAGTAGGTGTAATCTTGATGCCATAGATCATAGTACTAAAAATATACTACTTGACTTAATTCAATTGCACGATCTATAATATAAAACAAGATCACATTTCCAAAATGTCTAAGCAACCCTCTAATTATAAATGTGGCGTGCAACACATTCATAAGTAAGGCTCTACTATACACGGCTTTGTAGACTCCCTAGGATGTCCTGCTCTGAAACCACTTTTGTCACACCCCAAGTCCCATTGAAACGAACAGGCATCCGATGCCCTAAAGGCCCGAGAGAACCAACTTATAATTCTTTATTATCATACATGCAACAAATGAAATTATAAATCATTGATGAGTATACGCAAAATACCCTGATAAAATACCAACATAGATAGGCCCAAAATAGATATACTTAATTGGTCGTTGGGGCCTTAATTACTAGAAAACAAGACATAATCACGCTTCACTTTGACATTGGTCTACAAAGCCTCTAAAAGATAGACACATAGATAAGGTCGGGACATCACCCCGTCATACCCTCAACTGTAATAAAATATCAAATATATGTTAGAGACTTGAATAGCACCGAATCAACATAGACCTCACCAAAGGCAGCTGAGTATCTTGTGCTTATCTTGGACAAATTCTAGTATCTTGAGTACATGTACATGCGGCATGAAACACAACTTCCCCATGAGGGACTTCAGTACAGAAGAATGTATAGAATATATAAAGCATAAAGTACTCAGAGGTAAAACAAGAGCTCATGTAAAATTATGTATCAATTTATAAATTCATAAATAAGGATGAAAGACCACCTTTGCTTACTCTTTTGGGGTATTGAGTACCTTACATTCTTTGCTTCACTTTACTATTCTTTTCTTTATAAACTTTGTAGAATTTGATATGATGACCAGCTGATCAGTGGTAGAAAAGGATGACCCATGCTAGGTATTTTAACCCATAGGATGCTGTACTCATACATATACACATTAGGAACGACCCATGCTAGGTATTATAACCCCTGATCTACCACCCGTATATATATCAATTGGGATCGACCCATGCTAGGTATTTTAACCCCTGAGCTACCACCCATAAATATACAACTTTGCTTTCAGGATCGACCCATGCTAGGCTTTCAGTCCCTGAGCTGCCACCCATAATAATACATATTTGCTTTACGTCTTTTCTTTAATCTTTGAGATTGTTCAAAATTCTTTTGAGCTTTGGGACTATAGACTAGTGATGTAAACAAGTGAATAAAATATTTGAGGCAGCAATAATGACATAAGAAACAAATGTAACATCAATGTAGTAATACTTAATAATTTATATGACACAATGAATCTTATTGGGCTAAAACATATTCGTAAAAGGGCCATGAAGACACACAACAAGTGAGAACATGAGGACATGTAGAAAATGAGTCATTAAGTGGTATAACAAGTGATCAAGTGATTATACTAGCACATGGTTCATTTACAACACATTTGGACATCTCAAGTGGAGGCATACATGAACTCCTCAAATGGAGAGGCGAGGAGTGCATATAATGATATGATAGCTGCACACTTAGTACACGATATCAAATGTAAGGGTGCTTAAACATGTGAACGAATGAAGCATAGGATGGATCACAAATAAGGGTTCCACATTCCACGTAAGGACATATAAAATGAATAATAGACATAATGTGTATCTGCCATACAAATACTTGTAACATGTATAGTGTAGGATCTTATTGAATCAATGATCCTCATTTGATTTGGTGGATAACTCATGAAATTTTCTGTTTAGACTACCTTGTCATAATAATACTTGAAAGTATAAACACACTAATATTGGAGAATGAACATGCATAGAAGTAGCTTGCACATTTTCGAAACCATGGACGGTATGAGGGAGATTATTGTTTTTGGAGACTATAAACCCTCACATTGTATCTTTTACCATGAGGATAACTTAGAGCTCTCATTTGGTTGGTACACAGCATATAGGACTTCATGCAATAAAATATGGAATCAAATACCCTTACATACCTTGTCTCCCAACCAATACTATGTGCTACCATGAATCTGCATTAATGGCAAGTAATTGAGCTAATATTAATAGTTAATAAACAAGGTTGGATCACTTCGACTTACCAAAACTTTAGTCGAGCAGCAACCTCAAAACCCTTCTAGTAATGGGTGTTCTTTTCACTAATGCTTTATCACCATGTTTACACAATTTATGACCTTTCCATGAGGTCATCCGACACTACCTGGGATTTACAACATCCAAAATAGTAAATACACAGCTAAGGGGCAACATGCCCACACAACCCACAATTCAAATGGTGTATCTTCATTTCTTCCCTAAAATATTTCACATGAATTTCTCTTAAGGCTAGCAAATATTACAAATGATAGTCTACAAAATATATTGATTACATCTCAATCGGGTCAATAGGTAAAGTAATGGACCACTATGACATTATTTCGAACACCTTGCGGGCATAAAGCTCTACAATTCATAAATGGTGTTTCAACACCCAACGGCCTCATACTTACAAACAACACTCTTACTACCATATACAGGAATAAAACCATGTCCTTTACCACTAATAAACCTAACCGTCCACCCAGTACTTCTCCAAACATCACAACGTATAGACAGCCCCGAACCTTTCTAAAATAATCAATAAAACTTTAACTTACTACTTCCGATTATTTTTCATGAATTTGTAGTAAAACACGTAGAGAAATCTCATCTAATCTGATATATGTAGTGATATTAAATGGGGCAGTATCCTTACCTCAAATTCTGGAAAATTGTTCTCTTAACTTGTACTCCTTCAAGAGTTTTAATTACCTTTCACACTTGGCTGGAAAATAGGAGGGTTTCTTCAAGAACCCATGGAGTATTTTTGAGGTGGTTGTGATAATAATTGAGGGAAAGAGAGAGTGATAGAGATAAATTCCTTTTTCTCTATGTAAGAATTAAGAGATAAATGAGCCAAATATGACCCTATAATTTTTGGCACTCCACCACCTCTATCTTCTTCATTTTTATCCACAAATTGCCAAGTATGTGATCCACCTACTTGGCCATTTTTAAGCTGCTCAAATGCCAAACTAGGTGATGCAACTACTTTTTCTTATTAAATCTATTTAGCTATGGCAGCTAATGCAACTACTTACTCTTATTAAGTTGGTCAAAAAGTCTAAGTAGGTGATGCACCTACTTGTTACCGACTAGATTAATTTAGTCAAGCAAGCACCTCACTTATTTTATCTCATTTTCCAAATTCTAATCTTTTAATTTAAACTTAACATTCAACTATAAAATTTAAGCTTAATAACCATCTTACTTCTCGAGTTCACATACTTTCATCAATATTAACTTAGTCGTATACATGTTGAAATGTATGGGGTGTTACATTTGGTCTTCAGTATCTTCGTGTTCTGTCACTTTGGGCGATCTAGCACTGCATCGCAGAACCGTTCGACAATTCGCTGACTGCTCCTTTCTATCGCCAACTTGATTTTCTCCTTCACGGCTTGGCACACTAGAAGATTAGGCGAGACCATGGCTATTCGGCGACTCGCCCAATGGTTTAAGCAATCCTCAAGCCTTCTTTTCTTCACTCTTTCAGCTGCCTTGTTCCTTTTTGCTCATTAGTGTCCATGCTTTCTTCCTCAATCCAAATACCTGAAATTCAAGGATTTACATCAGTTTTTGGCACAAAATATGCATTTGAGGACACTAAATCTATTAAAATAAAGCCCTAAATAAATCCAAACCGTGGACTTTTCATTCTACAGTTGATCAGTACAGACCATAGGAAGTTTTACAGATCGTAAAAGTCATCCAAAATTTATTTCTTAAGGGTATTTGTGTAACACCCTGACTTTTCAAAACGTCTACATTAACTCGTATCTTCGTGGAAAGACAGGGAGGGTGGGTAATAAATTAAGAATGATGTGGTATGTCATATTTTAAGTGTTCCAGGGTTGTATCTCAAGTTTTGAAGTTAGGTAAGTGGCAAAATAAAAGTTGGCTAAAGTTATCGTAAGTTCCTTTTTGAAGATTTCTCTGAAATTTGGGTCAAATGTCTTGGATGTTTTCTCCCAATAAATAAAGAGTTAGAAGGTCTATCACCCATTAAATTGAATACCTATGAGTCTAGTTTACAATGCACAAAACCCGTATCCAACCAACATCGAAATAAGAAGTTATGAGGGTTTTACTACGGACTGCCGGGACAGAATTCGGGTCGAATAAAAAATGTGGTATGTCGGCTTACTCAATGTTATAAGCCATGAAAACATTTATTTTCACTTCCAAGCCAGAGAGAAAGTTTAAGAGAGGGTTCCTATGGAGTTCATGCATAATGAAGGTTAGTTTTTGACGATTTCTACCATTAAATGTTGCCCCCGTGCCGAGAAACATGATCTCTTCACGTGACAATCATTTTTCCCTTCTATTAGCTGCGTTTGGAGCTGGTTTTTGAAGATATAAATTTGTAGTTATTGGTGTTTCCTCAAGGTTTAAACTTGGCTAACTAAGGTAATCATCTCGGGACTCTTTTATGATTGTTTTTAAGAATTTCTATAGACGTTTCGACAAGTTGGGGCAATATGGCAAATTTGCCGATTTAAGATTAATTATGAACTGTTTATAGGTGCGTACCAACTGTGTACATATAGTGTTTGTGAAGCTTAGGACATAAGGAACAACTTTCGTGAAGGAATTACGGTCTTTCGAGTGTTCATTGGAAAGGTATGTTAAGTATATTCCCTTCGTTCGACATGTTTCCTTAGAGGTAGTTAATGTTGGTGATCTTGTAGATGTAATTGTGAGTGGTTGGTTGATTGAGTGGCTATAAACCCTCATTTTAGGGACTTATAATCTGTTAAGAATGACTCTAAGTTAGGAACGACTTGGAGATTATTCATATATATTGTTTATAGAAAAATTGCTCGACTTTAGCCTATTCAATTATTTGTTGTCGCCCTTGGGGCTATTGTGGTTAGTTGTTGAGCTATGAACTGCCTATGTGGGGTAATGATGTTGTCTAAAAGGACTATATTATTTCCTGCCTATGTGGGGTAAAGAGTGCTATGTGTTGCCCACGGGGCTATATTGAAGCCAAAAAGTGTTATGTGTTGCCTACGGGGCTACTTTGACGCCAAAGAGGGCTATGTGTTGCCTACAAGGCAATGTTGATGCAAAAGAGGGCTATGTGCAGCCCACAGAGCTATGATGTTGCCTAAGAGGGCTATGTGCTGCCTACGGGGCTATATCGTTGCCAAAAAGGGCTCTGTGACTTCTTTCAAAGATAAGGGGATACCGATAGGGGCATGTAGATTGATTTGGCACCTTCTGGGCTTATGGGGGCCTAAGTAGGTGGTATGTTCTTTGTACGTGCCGAGCTTATGGGGGCTTGGTTAGGTTGATGGTTGACCATTTTTGTATTTTTAGATATAGTAGCGGGTTAGCATGCTTATCTAAAATTTTGATTTCCTTACGTGATTGCTTTTGGTATATTATGATACTTGCTCAGTTAGTCTATAACCTTTCATACTCTGTACATTATTTTGTACTAACAACCCATTGCCTTGGGGGAGCTGAATTCATACATGCAGGTCCCGACAGATGACCAAGTAAACCTCCTCAACAGTAGGATTGACTCCTATCCGATTGACTTGCCCCTTTCCTCCGGAGCTGCTAGAGTTGGGAGGCTTGTTACCTTTTGTTGTATATATCTTTATGGGTAGGTTGGATCCATGTCCCGCCAATCTTTACTACTCTTAAAGGCTTACAGACTAGTTTGTGGGGTGTATAGCTACGTTATGGCCATACTGGCCTAGTTTGTTGGTTTGCTGAAACTTGTGAGCTGTTTGATGTATTGTCTTGATATATACCTACTTTCGGTTTTGGTATAGATATCATGGTGGCCTCGATGTCCCAATCAGAACTTTTGTACTAGTTGGTTATTTATTTATATGATCTCCTGGGAGTAGCTGTTTCATTTATAGATCAGTTGATAGTGACTTTCCCAGCCGAGGGCTTAGTTTTAAGCCGAGATATACTTATTTGTTTTCTTGATTGCGTGTGGCTGCCATGCGCTAGCAGCAAATGGTTCAGCAGGGTTGCGGGCTTGAGTTTTGGCATTAGGAGCCAGTTGCACACCTCGAGTTTAGGGCGTGACAAACTTGGTATCAGAGAAACGTTATATCCTAGGGAATCTGCAAGTCTTGTCTAGTAGAGTCTTGCTTATAAATGTGTTATGCACCACATTCGATAAGAAAGAAGCTACCATGCATGTTAGAAATAATAGCCTTCTTTTGCTCACCTCGTGCTACAGAGTGGTGTCTTAAGGGTTGAGGTTTCTGGCTTATAATTGGTACTTGTTTGCAGATAGATATGGCTGACACCAGATAGACCATAGCTAGCTAGGGGCTAGATACAACTGTAGGCGAGGGTACCAACAAGGTACCACAGGTGCAGGTAGCCCATGGTGAGACACAGGGGGAGACATCTTCTCAGCCCCCTATAGCTTCTCCACCGTTTCAGGAGCCTCAGAAGGCTACAGGACTTCCGGCTCCACCAGCAATACCACCTCTAGTTCCTCCTATTCCATCTGATCAGGATTTCTAAAGTGTAGTATGTATGTTACCACAGTTAGTAGCTACACAGCGCCAACCAGTTGCGCCAGATGTTGCCGGACCTTTTGAAGGTCCCGGAAGTTTGAGAGTTCGTGAATTTCTTGCCTTGAATCCTCCACAGTTTACAGGGATAGATCACAGAGAGGACCCTCAGCACTTTGTTGATCAGTTTCATAGGATCTTTAGAGTCGTGCATGCCTCAGTAATCGAGTCAGTTGAGTTGGCAGCATTTCGATTGGGCGGTGGTGCAGTATTGTGGTACGTGAATTGGGAGAGATCTAGGGCAAAAGATGCATTTCTACCCACTTGGGATAGCTTTACAAAATCTTTCATAATCACTATTTTCCTCGAGAGATTAGGGATGGCCAGGTGGACCAGTTTGTGAACCTCCGATAGGGACGCATGAGTGTCCAAGAGTACTGGTTGAGATTTGATTCATTGGCTAGATATGCACCAGCATTTGTTGATACGATGCATGATATGGTGCGTAGATTTGTGGGAGGGCTCGACTCAGACTATATCGACGCTTGTTCTACTGCTGCACTAAATGATAATATAGATATCTCACAAATTCAGGCCTGTGCACAAGGCATAGAGGATCGCCGACATTTACAATATATGAGTGAGAGGGTCGAGAGAGAGACAGAAGAGGGCTAGGCCCGTTGGTTCACAAGGAGATTTTAAGGGTGGTCCCAAACCCCGATATTCTATTAGGCCATCTAGACCTCCACCACAACATTTCCAGGGTAGTAGATTTGATCATCAGGGAAAGTGAGACCCAGGTGAGGGCTCACGAGCATCAGGTTCTCAGCAGCAGAGGGGTTCAGGCCAAGCTAGGACAGCCCCGCCGCGTTGTGCTACTTGCGGTAGGATGCATTTTCGGAGGTGCAGACAAGGTTCCATAGGTTGTTATTCCTGTGGACATGAGGGGCATGGGTGTAGAAACTGTCCAACCATAGGTCAGGGTGGTATAGGTCAGTTGACCAGGTCAGTGGTAGGTTCCTCCTCATCAGCACAGTCTACAGGGTGTGGACCCTAAACTTTAGCAGGTAGAGGTGGAGGCGGAGGCAGAGAGGGAGTATCTAGTTCTGGTAGTGGACAGAACCGTATATATTAACTAGTCGGCCGACAGGACTTAGAGGCATCACCAGATGTTGTGACAGGTACATTAATTATTTTCTCCCATTGTGTTTATGCTTTTATAGATCCTGGATCTACTCTGTCTTATGTTATTCCATTTTTTGCAGGGAAGTTATGTATAGTAGCAGAGTCATTATATTGACCCTTTATTGTATCTACAGCAGTTGGTGAGTCTATTGTTGCTAGGAAAATCTATCGAGGTTGCATGGTTGAAATTATCAACTGTCAGACCTCTATTGATCTCGTAGAGTTAGAGATGGTTGATTTCGACGTCATTATGGGTATGGACTGGTTAGCATCTTATTATGCTAATGTTGAGTGTCAGACAAAGATTGTTAGATTCCACTTTCCAGGAGAGGCAGTTCGGGAATGGAAAGGCGATACAACAATGCCGAAAGGTAGGTTCATTTCCTATCATAAGGTGAGGAGGATGATTACTAGGGGTTGTATTTATCATCTTGTTCACATTCATGAAATAGATGCAGAACCACTGACCCTTGAGTCTATTCCGGTAGTTAATGATTTTCTAGATGTATTTCCAGATGATCTCCCTAGTATCCCTCTAGAACGGGAAATTGATTTTGCTATCGATATGCTACTAGGTACACAACCCATATCTATCCCTCCTTATAGGATAGCTCCTGCTGAGCTAAAGGAGTTGAAGGATCAACTGAAAGACTTGCTTGAAAAAGGCTTTATTAGGCCTAGTGCTTTACCATGGGGTGCACCAGTGTTATTCGTAAGGAAGAAACATGGCTCACTAAGAATGTTTATCGATTATTGATAGCTGAATAAGGTGACTATAAAGAATAAGTATCCCCTTCTAAGGATCGATGACTTGTTTGATTAGTTACAAGGTGCTAAGTGTTTCTCAAAGATTGATTTAAGATCAGGGTACCACCTGATATGAATTTGGGAGAATGACGTTCCGAAGACAACTTTTAGAAGCAGATATGGACAATTTGAGTTCTTGGTAATGTATTTTGGATTAACCAATGCCCTAGCAGTGTTCCTGGACCTGAGGAATAGTATATTCAGGTCGTATCTAAACTTGTTTGTGATTGTATTTATTGATGATATTTTGGTGTATTCATGTTCAAAAGCTGAGCATGCAAATCATCTGCGAGCAGTCCTTCAGGTTCTCCGAAACCAAGAACTTTATGCAAAGTTTTCAAAGTGTGAGTTATGGTTTGACTCTGTAGCTTTATTAGGCCATATTGTATCAGATGCAGGCATTGTGGTTGATACACAAAATATTGAGGCCGTAAATACTTGGCCCAGACACATGATTCCGACTGAAGTTCATAGTTTCTTAGGGTTAGCTGGGTACTACAAAAGGTTCATAGAGGGGTTTTCTTCACTTTCATCCCCATTAACGAAGCTTACTCAAAAAGCAGCTAAGTTCCAGTGGACTGAGGCTTGCGAGCATAGTTTCCAGGAGCTGAAGGATAGGTTGACATCAGCACCAGTTCTAGCATTGCTAGAGGGTTCAGAAGGCTATGCGGTGTATTGTGATGCTTCTGGTGTTGGGTTGGGATGTGTTCTAATGCAACATGATTAGGTTATCGCATATGCTTCAGGGTAGACGATTTAGAGTTGGATACATTTGTGCATGTGTTAAAGATCTGTAGACATTATTTGTATGGCATTCATGTTGACATCTTCACAGATCATAAAAGCCTTCAATATATCTTTAGATAGAAGGAGTTAAATCTGCGGCAACATCGATGGCTTGAGTTACTGAAAGACTACGACGTGGATATTTTATATCATCCAGGAAATGCAAATGTGGTAGTTGATGCCCTCAGTCGAAGATCTATAGGTAGTTTATCTTACTTAGGTGTTGTGAAGCGTGAGCTAGCGCGAGAGCTTCATCAGATAGCTAGCTTGGGATTCATATTGTTAGAGGCAGAAGATAGTGGGGTAATAATTCAGCACACAGCCGTATCATCTCTAGTTATAGTAGTAAAATCACGACAACAAGAGGATCCTAGCTTAGAGTAGCTCAGAGCCAAGGCTCAGGATCAACAGTCTTTAGCATTTGATATAGCAGGAGATAGAGTCCTTCGATATAGCGGTCGATTGTGTGTTCCAAATGTTGCAGGGCTTCGACATCGAATTATGGAAGAGGCATATTATTCCTGTTATTCTATTTACCCTGGTTCGATGAAGATGTACCATGATATTAAGGAGATCTATTGGTGGCTTGGGATGAAGAAGGACGTTGCTGAGTTTGTGGCACAGTGTCCTAACTGCCAATAGGTGAAGGTTGAGTACCAAAAGCCCGTTAGGCTAGTTAAGGAGATAGCCATTCCTTTGTGGAAGTGTGAAGCAATTAATATGGATTTTATTATAGGGTTACCTCGATCGTGTCGCAAGTTTGACTCTATTTGGGTAATTGTTGATAGACTAACAAAATCAACCCACTTCTTACCAGTCAGGGCTACTTTTACGGCCGTAGACTATGCAGGGCTCTATATTAGAGAGATTGTTAGGCTAAACGTTGTCCAGTATCTATTATCTCTGATAGAGGAGCACAATTTACCGCCAACTTCTGGAAGTCCTTCCAGAAAGGACTGGGGACAAAGGTTAATCTTAGTACAACCTTTCACCCTCAGACAGATAGACAGGCTGAGCGCACAATTTTGACACTCGAGGATATGCTACGGACGTGAGCATTAGACTTCGGGATGGCACCTTATGAGGCTTTTTATGGGCAAAAATGTAGGTCCCCCATTGGATGGTTTGAGGTAGGTGAGTCAGGGTTGATTGGACCCGACTTAGTACAGCAGACAATGGAGTAGGTTAAGCTCATTCGGGAGAGGTTGCTAATAGCTCAAAGCAGACAGAAGTCATAATCAGATGTGCGACAAAGGGACTTAAAGTTTTGTGTCGATGACTGGGTATTCTTAAAAGTCTCTCCTATGAAGGGTGTTATGAGATTTGGCAAAAAAGGCAAGCTTAGTCCAAGATTCATTTGGCCATGCCGGATCCTTCGGAGGGTAGGACAGGTGGCTTATGAGTTAGAATTGCCTTCGGGGCTAGAATCTATTCATCTAGTTTTCCATGTATCAATGCTATGGAAGTGCGCTGGAAACCCTTCTCGGGTTGTCCCGATTCAGGAATTTCATATCACAGAGTAGTTGTCCTACGAGGAAACTACAATTGCCATATTAGATCGGCAGTTCCATAAATTGAGGACCAACGAGGTGACTTCGGTTAAAGTATTGTGGAGAAACAAGAATAGAGAAAAGGTGACCTGGGAAGCTGAGGATGGCATGAGGTCCAAATATCCTCACTTGTTTCATACCCCAAGGTGATGGCATATCAGTTTACATTAGTGTAGTGAGGTTAGATACCAATATGATTTTTTTATATTGTTGCTTATTATTATTTTTGTTGTCATTGTATATTTGCTCGCACTATTATTGTAGAGCTATAGTGCTTAGTTATTTATGTCATCCTGTGAGACACCTAGGTTAGAATTTATGCATTTCATGTTCCTGGATAGTCACAATTACAAAGGATATTCTACCTAAATTTTTGAAACTCCTAAGGACTTAACCACGTGACTCAGATTTTTTCATTTGACGACGATGTTTTTAAGGGAAGAAGCATGTAACACCTCGACTTTTCAAAACGTCTAAATTAACTCGTATCTTTGTGTAAAGAAAATGAGGGTGGGTAATAAATTAAGAATGATGTGGTATGTCATATTTTAAGTGTTCAAGGGTTGTATCTCAAGTTTTGAAGTTAGGTAAGTAGCAAAATAAAAGTTGGCGAAAGTTATCGTAAATTCATTTTTAAAGATTTCTTTGAAATTTGGGTCAAATGTCTTGGATGTTTTCTCCCAATATATAAAGAGTTAGAAGGTCTATCACCCATGAAATCGAAGGCCTAAGAGTCTAGTTTGTAATACACAAAATCCCATATCCAACTGACATCGGAATAGAAAGTTATGAGGGTTTTACTACGAACTGTCGGGGCAGAATCTGGGTCGAGTAAAAAATATGGTATGTCGGCTTACTCAACGTGTTAAGCCATGAAACCATTTATTTTCACTTCCAAACCATAGAGAAATCTTAAGAGAGGGTTCCTATGGATTTATTGCATGATGAAGGTTAGTTTTTAACAGTTTCTACCGTTAAACGTTGGCTCTGTTCCTAGAAAGGTGATCTCTACACGCGACAATCGTTTTCCCTTCTATTAGCTACATTTGGAGCTGGTTTATGAAGATATAAATTTGTAGTTATTGGTGTTTCTTCAAGGTTTAAACTTGTTTAACTAAGGTAATCATCTCGGGACTCTTTTATGATTGTTTTTATGAATTTCTACGGATGTTTCGACAAGTTGGGACAAGATGGAAAATCTGCCGATTTAAGATTAATTATAAACTGTTTATAGGTGTGTACCAGATATGTATATATAGTGTTTGTGAAGCTTAGGACATAAGGAACAACTTTCGTGAAGGAACTACAGTCATTCGAGTGTTCATTGGAAAGGTATGTTAAGGCTATTTCCTTCGTTCGACATGTTTCCTTAGAGGTAGTTAATGTTGGTGATCTTGTAGATGTAATTGTGAGTGGTTGGCTGATTGAATGGTTATAAGCCCTTATTTTAAGGACTTATAATTTGTTAAGAACGACCCTAAGTTAGGAACGACTTGGAGATTATTCATATATATTATTTATAGCAAAATTGCTTGCCTTTAGCCTATTCAATTGTTTGTTGTTGCCCTTGGGGCTATTGTGGTTAGTTGTTGAGCTATGAACAGCCCATGGGGGCTATGATGTTGTCTAATAGTACTATGTTATTTCCAAAGATGGTTATGTGTTGCCCATGGGGCTATATTGATGCCAAAGAGTGTTATGTGTTGCCTACGGGGTTATTTTGACGCCAAAAAGGGCTATGTGTTTCCTACAGGGCTATGTTGATGCAAAAGAGGGCTATGTGCAGCCCACAGAGCTATGATATTGCCTAAGAGGATTGTGTGCTGCCTACGGGGCTATATCGTTGCCAAAAAGGGCTATGTGACTTCTTACAAAGACAATGGGCTACCGATAGGTGTATGTAGATTGATTTGGCACCTTATGGGCTTATAGGGGTCTAGGTAGGTGGTAAGTTGTTTATACCTGCCGAGTTTATGCGGGGTTGGTTAGGTTGATAGTTGACCTTTTTATATATTTAGATTCAGTAGTGGGTTAGCATGCTTATCTAAAATTTGATTTCCTTACGTGATTGTTTTTGGTATATTATGATACTTGCTCACTAAGTCTATAGCCTTTCATACTTTGTACATTATTTTGTACTGACGCCCCATTGCCTTGGGGGCACTGTATTCATGCATGCAGGTCCCGACAGACGACCCAGTAGACCTCCTCAACAGCAGGCTTGACTTTTATCCGATTGGCTAGCCCGTTTCCTTCGGAGCTGCTAGAGTTGGGAGGTTTGTTACCTTTTATTGTATATATCTTTATGGGTAGGTTGAGGTCCTGTCCCGCCAATCTTTACTACTCTTATAGTCTTGCAGACTAGTGTGGGGGGTGTATAGCTACGTTATGGCCATAATGTCCTAGTTTGTTGGTTTGCTGAAGCTTGTGAGTTGTTTGATGTATTGTCTTGATATATACCTGCTTTCAGTTTTGGTATAGATATCATGGGGGCCTTGACAACCCAATCAAGACTTTTGTACTAGTTAGCTATTTATTTATATGATCTCCTAGGAGTAGCTATTTCTTTTATAGATCAGTTGACACGGGCCTTGCAAGCCGAGGGCTTAGTTTTAATCCGAGATATACTTGTTTGTTTTCTTGATTGCGTGTGGCTGCCATGCACTAGTAGCAAATGGTTCAGCAGGGTCGGCTCGGGCCTAAGTTCTGGCATTAGGATCCAGTTGCGCTCCTCGAGTATGGGGCGTGACATTTTGGGTCTTCTCATATGCCTTAAATGACTATACTATGTCGTTTTACCCCTATTTATATGTCCTAAAAAACCCTTCTACCCCAAATATTTCCCCAATTCTCTCATTCACTCTAAACCCCAAATCCCCTCCAAGGTTCTCTTCGAAAATTCTCTCTCAAGGTCAAAGAAGAAAAAACTAGGGTTTCCAAATCAAGTGTCTTTTTCCATAATTGCTTCTGGGCATTGAAGAGCAAGGTATTTAGGGTTTCATAGATGGGTTCCATTCACCCATTGAGCCCTAAGGATTTTCAATTCTCCAAGTTCAATTTCATCAATTTGATTAGGGTTTCATTCAATTCTTCATGGATTCAAATGGTGTTGATTCAATTGCTTGATTTAACTCAATTACATACTTATTTTCATTTATTTCATATGAACCCATGCAATTTTCATGATCTTGATTATGACCTCTTAAAGACATGAATTTATAAAGAAGGTACGAATCAATGAATGATGTTTTCATAAAATTATGCATGATTTAAGGAAAGAAATGTTTTATGATCTAGGTTGCTTTAAGATGAGCATCAATGAAATTGTGAAATATTTTCTCACATTAAGAAATCATGATTTGGTGAAATATTTTTTCATACATGGTTTAGGAGCTACTCTATGATGATTTAAGCTTGTATTAGTAACTTAATTGTTCTTTTCCATATATTTGATATCTTTATATTTATTGACTAATTCCGTTGGGATTTTACTTATCACCGAGATAATATTGAGATGGAGGCTCTCCCATTAGTAAAGGTTCGGGTCTCTAGAAGCAATCGCTTTGTCCCTAATTATATGCCCAGTAGGATTGTTTTACGTGACATAACTAGTGGATCCACCTAAGATAGAAGTTAATTTATTTGCCTTGACAAGCAAGGGCATCTCTTTTTAGTGTGGGAGTAAGACACCGGATTCCACATTATAGCTCATGTGGTCTATGTTGGTTAATAGTAATTATCCCACAAAATGAACTAAGTTGCTTTCAATGGTTTTTATGATGCTTTCTTTATGTTTTAAATTGCATCGACCGTGTTCATGATTTACGATTATCCTTTAAAAGATTTTACTATGTTTAACTTGATCATGCACATCATGTTTTCCCTTGTTCTCCTTTGATCATGTTTAACATTCTTATGCATGCCCCTCATAATTTATATATTCCATGTACAAATGAATACTTGTTCTTATATTGTTTAACTAATGTAGGGTCCGACGCTTCTCCTCCTCCTGCTCGTGGCTAGTGCTAGAAACGAATTGCTACCTTAAAGATTTGGTGAGTCCTCATGCTCCGTGCACCATGTCACATTTACCTTCCTTTATTATATTTTAGTTCTGAGACATTGTACCTGGTGTACGGGTTATGTCCCGACCACCCTTGATATACTAGAATTACTTGTGAAGACTATGATTAGACTTCAATTTTTATGTCAAACTCTTTGATATAAAACCTTTACCCCAAATTATTGAATTTTCTATCATATTGTGTTTTATGCATGTCAAGTGTCTTGTGTAGGCCCACTTCGGGTCTTATACGCTATGTCACTTCTAGGATATACTTTGGGTCATGACAAACTTGGTATTCAGAGCACAAGGTTTTAGAAAAAGTCCTAGGATGTCTGACAAACCGCGTTGAGTAGAGTCTTTTTCATAGTTGTGAACTGCTCCATATTTATGAATAAGAGGCTACAAAGTGTTTAGGAAACTTTACTTTTTTACTACTATAAAGTTGTGTCATAGAGTCTATCTCTATAATAATCTTCCCCCTAAACCTTATCCAATGCTTTTCAAGATATGGCCTCTCGAAGAGCTTATGTGAGAGGAAATGAGCGTGAGAATGTGGAGCCCGAGGTTACTCAAGCTTTAGTTGATTCCTTGACCGAGAAAGTGACTCATGTCAAGTTTCCAGATGCTTTTCAAGTGTTGGCTTAAGCTATGATGGCCCAAGCTAATAGAGAGTTCATTGCTCCTGAGAGCCCAAACGTGGGTACGACAACGACAAGGATATGGGACTTCACTACGATGAATCCCTCAAAATTTTAGGATTCCAAGGTTGATGAAGACCCTTAAGAGTTCATTGATGAGATGTTTAAGATAGTAAGAATTATGGGTCTATCTATGGTGGAGAAGGCGGAATTGGCTACTTATCAACTAAAGGGTATTGCTCAAGTTTGGTTTGAACAATGGAAAGGTGAGAGGGTTGTTGATGTGGGTCCTCTTGAATGGGAAAAGTTTGACATGTCATTTGTTGATCATTCCTTTCCTCTTAAAATGAGAGAACACAATGTGTTAGAGTTCATTAACCTCTAACAAGGGAATATGAGTGTGAAGGAGTATGATTTGAAGTTCTCAATTGGCTAGGTACGCTCCGACTATGGTTGCCGACTCTATGGCGAGAATGAGTAAGTTCGTATCAGGTGTTTCTAATTTCACTACAAGAAAAACTATCTCTAAGGAAGGGAAATCCCGTCACTAAAAGTCCAAATCTAGTCCCTAATAAGCATTTGGGACCTGAAAAGGCTGGTCGCCACTCTTCCTAGTAGCTTCCGTCGCTATTGGTCAACAAAGACGACTTTAACAATCCGGTCGTTAAATGGTTTTGGGACGGGAAAGAAATCTGGCCACCTCAGTCATTTTAGAGACCACAATTCTGGTCTCAAATACATTTAAGATATATTAGAAAAAACTTATTTCAGGTCGTTAACCCTCTTTAGGGACGATCATAAATTGGTCCTAGAATATGATTAGCAACGAGCAACCTCCTGGTCCTAGAAACACATTAAAGACGAGTAATAACTTAGTCCTAGAATAGATTAGAGACGATCAACAACTTGGTCCTTGAATAGATTTAGCGACGTTCAATGACCTGGTCCTAAAACATATTTAGTGACGATCAAGCTATTCTAGTCCTAGATTAATCATTAAAGACGAGCAACATTTCTCGTCTTCGATTGACCTTTAGGGACGAGCAATAATTTTGGTCTCAAATTGACCACCAATGGTACTAGAGCAATTGATACCACTAGAATACAAATCAACCACCAATATTAATCTGCTACTAAAATTTTTTAAACAAAAAGATGATATAAATATACAAAGAAGAGACAAGAAGATAAAGATCAAGAATGTACGATTAATTACAATAAAGTGGCTAACATCTCATGATTTTAGTTATAATATTTGCTTAAAACAACATATCTAATATCCGAATTATACTATATATAGTATCATGTTTTGAAAAACATAAATTTGTGCTAAGCAAATAGGGGGCTCGCGCATCAACAAAAGCTTGGCAAAAAGTTACAAGTTTTAATCTTTAATTCATCGAGTGTTGTCCAGAAACATCAACAAAAGCTGCAAAAAAATAATAGAAAAATCAATTAGAAAAACAATGAGATGCATTTAGCAAGATCAAAAATCTATTTTAAAGAACTACATCTAAATGGAATTTGGCAAATAATAGAAACTAATGAACTTATTAACTATTATTAGTTTATTTTTACTAATAGTAGCTACAGGTTTAGTAAATTCTCCCTCCTACATTTTTCTCTCTATACGTATTCTATATGTTAATCTACAACATCCATTTCTTAGAGAGTTAACTACACGCTCCGCCCTATGGAGCTGCCATACGGGACTTCATCATGACAGGAAAAGGAAAACAGAGAAGCAACAAACTCCTATGACCAAGCTGAAAATTTCTATGGTGCGAAGCTCCTATGACCAGAAACTCCTATGACCAGCAAACTAATGGACATAATGAGGCAAAAAGCAGAAACAATCAGCTGAATTACAATGGTACCAAGCTGAAATTTCTATGTCTCCTAACAGCTCAGAAGGAAAAGTGGAAAATACTTACCCAAATGAAGAAGTTGTCAAAAACGAGCAGCCAAGGATCAATCATATAAGCAAGTTTACTAGCTTACTTATGAAGATTAAAAATAAAAAAACCTCTACAGTAAGAGATGAAGCTGAACAGTGAGCAGACAACAATTCAAATGATTTTTTCAACCGTAAAAGGCACATAGATCTCACTACATCCAGTTCTACAATCTCCAATAAACAAGTATATTTTTACTTCCTCAGTCAGCAGAAAATATTGGTTATTCACTTTATGATAACCAAGTCATGGCTGAGAGATTATGTATGAATGAAGCATAAGAAAAAGAAAAAAAAGTGCTCCAAAAAAAGAAAAGCAAAGTCATGTTCACACCAGATATATCTCTAGCATCAAAACAAGAAAGAATACGAGACAAAATAAGCCGGATCATGACAGGAAAGAGGAAACAGAGAAACAACAAACTCTTAGTCAGAAAACGAGATGCAACCTAATTGACATAATGAGGAAGAAAGCAGCAACAATCAGCTGTATTACAATGCTACCAAGCTGAATATTTCTACGTCTCCTAATAGCTCAGAGGAAAAGTGGAAAATAGCTACACAAATGAAGAACTTGTCCAAAACGAGCAGCCAAGAATCAATCATATTAGCAAGTCTTCTAGCTTACTTACTAAGATTAGAAATAAAAAACCTCTACAGTTAACGATGGAGCTGAACAGTGAGCAGACAACAGTTCGAAATATTTTTTCAACCGTAAAGATCACATAAATATCACTACATCCAGTTCTACAATCTCCAACAAACAAGTATATTTTTACTTCCTTAATCAATAGAAAATATTGGTTATTCACTTGATGATAACCATATCATGGTTGAGAGATTATGTATGAATGAAGCATAAGAAAAAGAAAAAAAGTAATCTGAAACAAGAAAAGCAAAGTCATGTTCAAACCGGCTATCTCTAGCATCAACACAAGAAAGAAAAAGAGAAAAAATAAGCAGGATCACGACAGGAAAGTGGAAACAAAAATCAACAAACTCCTAGTCAGAAAATGAGAGGCAACCTAATGGACATAATGAGGCAGAATCAATCTTATAAGAACTTGTCAAAAATGAGCTTAGGGGAAAAAGTGAAAAATACCTACCTGAATGAAGAACTTGTTGAAAACGAGCAGCCAAGAATCAATCCTATAAGCAAGTCCACTAGCTTACTTACTAAGATTAAAAATAAAAAACCTCTACAGTTAGCGATGGAGCCGAACAGTGAACAGACAACAATTGGAAAGATTTTTTCAACTGTAAAAAGCACATAGATCTCACTACATCCAGTTCGATAATCTCCAACAAACAAGTATATTTTTACTTATTCGGTCAGCAGAAAATATTGCTTATCCAGTTGAAACAGGCGATGTCATAGGTTGGACATGTGATTGTTGAGCAGCAAAGAGCTCTTGCATTTTCCTTATTTCTTTCATCTCATCTTCTAAGGTAGATAAGCGATTGTTCAAGGATTTGTTCTCTTCATTCAAGTATTTGTTATCCTCTTGAGTTGAACGTAGCGCAAATAATAAATCAGCCTTTGAAGAAGTTCTACCTTTCAAGTCTTTCGTCTTTACTCCACCCTCAAATACAAATACATGGCTACGATTTTGAGGTCCACAAAATTTTTCAACAAGTTCTATAGTAGGTATAGATGGATCAGCTTGAACCATTTCTTCGAGTTGAGCCTACAAATATATAAAAGAACATTTTCTATCATAACACATAACAATTTAAAGTAATTAAGTATTCAATTTACCAAACCTACATTTTTTTCAATTGCTTCAGGTTCAACAAGCTTGTTATCTTTCTTACGAGTCTCAAAGAAAACAGTCGCCAAATTTTGTGGATTTCCATCTTCCCCCCCTTTACATCAAAGTCAAACATGTCAAATAATACATACCGTGTAAGTATTTCATTTAGGGAAATAGTTTTATTTTAATACTTTTTGATAAATAATATCTTGCATAGGCTTGCTACCAATATGATGAAGCATCTTCAACTTAGCTCGGTTTGCTGCATTTCTGCTACTTCATGCCTGTATTTGTGAAATAATAAGATTAATAAAAAATAATTATAATAAAATTATTAAGACATCAAAGATCTCATATTCCTTTCAGAAGCATATATACCTGAAAACTTTCAAAAGAAAAATGTTCCTTTACGAACCATTCTCATTCTTTTTTGTCTACTCCCCTTGGTATATCCTTAAGAGACTGTTGAATTGGCTTATCCTTCACATGTTTAACATGTAGGTATCCTCTCCATTTGTTTCATAGCTCATTCATCCATCCCAAGATATGATCACGATGATCATTCATGTGAACACCTTCAAATTTATTCTATAATAATCGAAACATGACTTGAGTTGTTACGAAGAGAGAAGTAACAAGAGAGGACAAAAAGATGAAAAAAATCTCTTCTTCTAGTAGAATAAATGGAGCTTCTATAGTAAAGACGATAAAATGACATGGAAGTTTTGTGAGCTATCGTTCTTCTACAATCCTAAGTCTATTAGGATGTGAACACTGTAAGGTTACGAAGTACTTTCCTTTCCTTTTTACCTACGATCAACTGGTGGGTTATGTAGAGAAGGGTGAAGACTCTTCATTTAAGTTTTAAGAAAAAACAGTCCTCTTTACTCCTCCATGATTCATGGTTCATCACCTATCATGTGACAATCTATAGTGCAGGATCATGTGATACATAGTTTCTTTAACATTTGGTTCCTCTTCTAGTAAACCATCACAATCAGCGTGTATAGTTCCTCCATCATGAATAGGATATAAATCTCTCAACAATTCTTCTACTTCATCCTCACTCTCACATTCTTCTACTGCATTACCATTTTCATCTTCATCTCCATTTTCTAACAATGGCTCACCCAAACGTTCACCATGGTGATATCAAAAAGTATTCTCAGAACTTTTAGGAGATGGCAGTAGTAACTAGGCCAAGAATAAGGTCATGTTGTTTGGACATAACTGGTGTATCGGGAAAGGTATCAAAAAATTACTTATGAAATTGATCCCTTTAAAGATATGTTAAACCAATACATGATTACAAGAAACTACTATATATGTTGAAACTTACAAAGTGGATGATAGATTGTCTTCTTTAGTATATAATTGAAACCAAGTTCACATACACACTAACCTCAACATACTCCCAAAAGAAATCAAGGGACTTTTGAATATGGATAGATGGAAAGTTCCCTCGGTAAGAACACAAAGAAGAACACCTGCTAGGCTGAATTTTGATCCTCAATACTAATATTTTAAATTGTTGGAGGAATATGTAACTTGTATAGATATTATTCTCCACGTTGCATTTAACGAGTCTTAAGATTAGATAAGATATATGGAGTATCACTTCTCTAATGTGGAAGCTTATTATACAACTCGCTTAAATCACTTGTAACTTTTTGGATTCCAAAGATGAATGAAACACAACCGTTTGATCAAAAATAAAAATACAATCAATGGCACAATGGAAAATAAAAGATTATAAACTAACTTGTAATTAAGATGTTAGTTCTTGAAATATGTATACATGATTCCTTTTAGCCTACCAAATATTAAAGTAATTTGTCATTAAAAAATCTCTTGTTGGTAGTTGGTTTAAGATCACACACGTATCAAGATTCATGTGCCCTGCTATTTTTTTCCCTTATCTACAAACACTTAGATTTCTCTTAATAATTAATGTTATGGAAGAAACATTTATATGGATACAGTAGGAGTTGTATGTTTGACATAACTTGGCTCATAAACTAGCTTCTTCAAGTTGTTCAACATAATTTATCGCAGCCTCAACTAATACAAAAAAAAACCAAGAAAATTAGAAGTCGCTAAATCACAATTGCCCTCCATAACTATATGTTACATTTCATATATGTCTAAACTACAGAATACTATTATTTACCTCACCGAAAGTTACTCCACAACAGAAGAAACCAGAAAAACGAGGTACATAATTAGTGTTTAATAGTCATCCAGCTTCAATAATGAATCTACAAGCATACAATGGTACCTTGATGCCTAATATTGAGCAGATGTTTAGTCTAAATTGGACATCACTTGGATCAAGTGAATAATATTTAGGTAATACTCATGAATACACTATATTCGTCAATGATTTGACAGTTGATATCACATGTTACTTATTTTAGGAGACATTCACGGTCAATTATCCTTTAATCAAACTGCTAAAGTTGTAACAGATTGCGTAACAGAAAACATAAAGAGCTACACGTTTATTAGATTAGGGGATGAGAGCGAGCAGTTACAAGTTATGACTATGCTTCATATCAATGTACTGAAACTCTAAATGAGCATGACCCTAATAAGACTAATACGTTGGGAACTTGGATACCAATAATCTAACAGATGATCACTTCAGGCAGGTTTCTGGAAACTACATGCAATTACTATATGTAAAAATATCAGTAGGCGATCATTTTGGTTTTGTTCAATAGTTCAGGATGATTTACTCACATCATCTTATATTTTGCAATGAGTAACTGGCTGCCTCAAAGTGTTGCATAAAGAAGAACTAACAACATTAGAAATTGCTAATCTTAATAAACATACAACTATATATTAACTATTTATATTACTACAACGTTTATATGTCCAAACTCCAAAAACACTTCAATTTTCTAAGTAAATCACAATAACTAAAGGTAAACAATACATTTATATATTCTTGAACATGAATAACATGAATAACAATTTTGTCGAAACCTTTTCAGATGTAAATAAAATTTTCAATAAGAATAACATTACAACTCCTTATTTGGGTCGTAAATAATTGAAACATTGATCATATAAAACTAGATAATGAAATCAGAAAATCAGATATCTAGCTATTAGAAACCTCAATCCAATAATGTTTTCACTTATTTTACAAAATAAAAGACAAGATTATGAAATCAGTAACCTATTTAATGTTATAAAATATGAGGAAGAAGAAGAGAAACTTCAATATAACAAGAAAAAACGTCATCAAAGCAACTTATGAAAAAAAAACAGAGCAAGTCAATGGGAAGAAGAACAAACCTGTAACTCTGCTGTTGCGATGAATTTTTTAGGGCTGACCTGCGACAAAAGTATAGTGAAAATGTTGGGATTAGGGTAGAGAATTTCGATTGGAGATGAAGAATCTAATGGAGACGTTGCACTGAAGAGAAAATAGGGCAACTTTGCAACCGGCGGCGCAATGTATTTTTGAGAAGACAAAGCGCTCTTTTTTTTTATTTTTCACTTTCAATGGAAAAAGTTTGGCGCCTATGTTTTTGTTGAAACAATTTTTCTCTTTTAATAATTTAGTATTAAAAATGGGGGGAAATATGTCCTGCTTAAAGACCTTCAATTACCATTTGGGACTAGTTATAAGTTCTTTCGGGACCAAATTTAATGCCTTCGCAATAGACTATACAAATAAGGACTAGAATATAATCTCGTCCCAATAGATATACTTTTAGAGACAAGATTATTAGTGCGTCCCTAAATATTGGTCTTAAATAAGGTTTTTTCTTGTAGTGTTTGGATGTCAAGGAATTTCCTACCGCCATAGTTATTGATGGATATCTCCCATTTTATGATACATTCCCAACAAATTGAAGAGGAAAAGCTCAAGGAAAGGGCAAGAGAGTCCAAGAGGCCAAGAATCGGCGATGGTGACTTTTCTCATTCTAGGTCCGGTGGACAAGCTCATTCTAAATTCTGCCAAAAGTTTCTAATTCTCTGCCTCCAAGGTTCAGCAAAGATAGGGTGTCTAACCCAAAAATCTCAAAGAGAGGGGGCTAATGGATCCTATATATCTACTTGCTCAAGATGCGACAAGAAACATGATGACAAATGTTTGCCTGGTACGGATGGTTGCTTTAATTGGGAAAAGAGTGGTCATAATATAAGAGATTGTTCATTGCTTGGTTCTAAGGCAAAGGATGGTAGGCAAGCTCATACTAGTGTTTCGAGTACATATGCTCCGAAGAAAAATAGATTTTATGCTCTTCAGACTCGACAAGATTGCAAGGGTTCTTCAGATGTAGTGACCATATGTTTAAAGTCATTTACCTTGATGTTGTCACACCCTTTTTTAGCCCGGCGAAAGGGTTTTTCCAATTTAAGTGACAATATTTATTAGGATTATTTAATTTTTCAGAGTCACCACTTGAAATTGAGTTATGGTGTTCCAAGTCACCTTTCTTTTTTAATCCCTAACCAAAAGGAACTAACTCTTTACTTTTGGTCTGCAAACTAGAAATTCGGATAAGGAATTCTGTTGACCGAGGGGAAGGTATTAGGCATCCCTTGAGTCCCATAGTTCTAGCATGGTCGCTTTTATTGATTTATACTTATTTTAACTATTTTTTGGATATATTTTATATGCTATAGTTTCGCTCACATTTTTATTGTTGAACTTTTATTTGGTCTCAACCTAGATGCCTAACAACATTCTTGATCTTGACATTTAATAGATTAGAAGCATAACTACTTTATTCTTTCGAGTGTGTCACTCCTAATAAATGTCTATAAGTCTTACTTTAATTTAATAAAAGTTAACTATATTATTGGACAAGGTGCGTCGCCATATCCTTGAGTTTATTTTTTAATGTCTCAAAAAAGATGTGTAACCACATTCTTAATCAATACAAATATTTTTAATGTGCCTAAATGTTCGTCTAACGCTAAATAAAATATTTATTCCGTATAAAGAAAAATCAAATAAACTTAATAAATCTAAACTTCTAGAATACAACATAAAATTTTGAATTATTTCTACATTTTTTTTTGTTACTTTAAAATTTAATGTTGGAATTAAACATATATTTTCTAATCCCATAAAACAATAACGAATTGTTAAAATAATCTAATTTTTTGTTTGATAAAATGAAGCAACAGTAGTTACTATCTTTACTTTATCATTATTGCATCAAACTCAAGACCTGAATAACACCATGACCTCTTTATTTTTAAGAGACCACAACTAACAAATAAAAAAAAGTAAATAAAAATAATCACTAATTAAACTATCCTCATTCATCATAGAAAAAATATAACACTTAATTCATTCTTCATTTCAATCAATTATGAATAAAATAAAAAAATAAAAGAAAACTGATCATATAGTTACATCAAATTCTATGAAAAAATTAAAGAGATAAGGTAAAGTTGAACCTTAAATTAAAAAAATATGTACCATAAAATCTTGACTGAACCACGATTAGAACACACAATTTTCGGTGTGAATGTGTGTTGTGTTTAAAGTAATGAATAAAGAGAATAAAGAGATGAATATGTTTGTGGGTATGTTACCAATTGGTTTTTTCTTTTTGCTTTTTGTTGTGTGTGTCTCTGTGCCTTTTTTTTGTGTTGTGCCGAATGGTCTTTTTTGTGTGTTGTCCGTTTGTGCTTTTTTTCCTTTTGACTGATGGTTGCTCGTTGTGTGTGTAATACATAGTATAGGTGTGAAGTGTTGCTTGTAGGATAGTTTTTTTTTCTCTTTTTTTTTGTTTGCTGATTGTTGGTTGTAGTATATGTATTGTTGCTTTCTTTTCTCGTGTGGGTGTGTTGTGGGTGTATATAAGAAGTGTGTGTTGTGTTGTGTGTGTCGTGTGTAGTGTGAGGGGGAAGTGGGGGTTAAGGTGAAGTGGTGGGTGAGGGTAGCGAGTTTGTAGGGGTGTGTCACGACCCAGACCGTCGTGATTGATACCTACACTAAACCATCGGCGGGAGAACCACTACTACAACCCAAACCAAACAACTAAACCAAAAACTAAAGTATTTAAGTTACAGAAGCAAGTTAAATACTAAGGAAAGGAATAGGGAGTTCCCATAAACTCCAACAAAAGTCTAATCAACTAAACAAAATGCGGAAATACTACCTAGAACCTGAAAGTCAATGTACCAAAACATCTAACAATGAACCAAAAGTCTAAACAAGAAGGGTTATAACCCCAAACTAATGAACTAATAACTAACTAGAAAGTCTAAGTCTGAAATGTGGACGTAGACGAAGGGAGAACTCATGGCAGCCCGGAAGAAGTGGCTCACCCTTGAATTTGAACGATCACGAATCTTCTAAGCGAGGTCTGTCAATAGCCACTTGAAGATGCCCCATGTCCTCAACAAAGAAAGAGCAAGTGCAGTATTAGTACACAACCACAGTGTACTGGTAGGATCACACAGCTATCCCACTAAGTGCAACATACATAAGTTAATACAACAATATGATCACATGTATATATCGAACATATACAATATCATCATCATTTACGAACAAGGTACAGTTTCACATTTCTCAAGATACACAATTACAACAAGTCATTGGTCCTCTCATGGAACCCAAACCCAAACAGTTAGCATACCGTAACGTGGTACCCGATCCAATGTTTATGCCTAAACATGGTAACCGATCCCATAATTATGCCAGAACGTGGCAACCGATCCAAGTTAGTGTGTCGGAATGCAACACTCGATCCATTGAATCAAACCACAATCACAATCACAAGTATGTTCTCAAGTTCATACAATTAAGTCATGATTCATGGCATTCATCATTCGTCTATCTCATTTACAACAAGTGTGATCAATAATGCAACATTCACATACATACATGTATCATAATAAAGCAAGAAGAAACATATATAACACAATCATGGAATCACAACCATCACCTACCTCGAAACAATCTTGAAACCCTAAGAAACTTGATCCTTCCCTTTTCAGATTCTCTCCGCTTGTTCTTGGTCTACAAATAATCAATATAATACGAGAATAAATAAATAATCACTTATTACCCGAATTACTAACAATTCTAACAACCCTAGATCATACCCATGATCCCAAGTAGGGCTGGCAAAATGAGTTATAAATCTGGGTATCTATTCATTTTTACCCATTTAAAATGGGTTGGGTACCCAATGCTTTTAAAATGAGTCAAATATGAGTCCAACTCATATTACCCATTTAAAATATGGGTACTTAAATGGGTAAAATGGGTAACTAGAAAGGCTTATTCACTGTAAGAGAAAAAATAGGGCAGAAATTTGAAACCCACGCGAACCAAAATTGCCTCAGCTTTTCATCGTCTTCCATCAACCAACGTTGTCTCAGCTCCGGCGATTTCTCCGGTGAGACTCTCTCCTTCGTCTTTACTTCTGTCTCCGTCTCTATTTTCTCCTTTTATATTTTTGTTGTTGTTGTTGCTGTGGTACTTTGATTTGCTGTTTTGATTGATTTGATGGTAGACTTTCTATCTATTTCTTGTAGTTAAACTTTTAGATCTAGTTGGGGATGCATGTGTAAATACAGCTTCTAGTCATGGGTACAACTACTTCTTAACCCTGTCTATATGAGCATACCTGGTCCAAACCCAAATGAAGAAAGAGGGTTATGGTAGGTTGAAGGCCAAAGAAGTAGTTCCCTCAATAGTGTGAAATAGATATGGATGATCCACAGAGACATAGTCTGTGAAAAGCTAAGTAACTTTTGGTTCATTTCATATTCTTACATTATTGATTGTGATGCTATGAGTTGATTTTGTTATTTGTATGTATGGCTCATTGTTTATGATTTGTAAAATTAGGGTGATATGTCGATAGAAGGCAATGAAGAGTCTTGTGAACGAAGTACTGCAACATCGTTGATACGAGCAAAAGGAAAACATATTTTGTTTGGGATTATTTTATTAGACTTATACCTAATTCTATTGACGTAAAGTATGCAGTTCAATGCATGATCTGTAAAAAAAATTGCAATGGGCCCTACATTTGGAACAACAAATCTAAATCATCATTTGGAGAAACATAACCCGGATAAGGCTAAAGAGGGTCAAAATGAGCCAATAGATCAAAAACTTATCGAGAGAAGATGTCATTGGCTATATGTAGGCATAATTATGTTTTCAGTTTTGTAGAGCACAAAGGCATCAGGGATATTCATTCGTATTTAAATCCAATAGCGAGGCATATATCAAGAAACACAGCCAAGTCGGATATCTTGAATTTGTATGCTAGAGAAAAAGAACTTCTAAAAGCTGAACTTGCATTGATTTCTAGTAGAGTGTGTTTGACATCTAACATGTGGACTTCATTAGTATCTAATGGCTATATGTGTGTAACAGCTCATTATGTGGACATAAATTGGGTTCTTCAGAAAAGGGTTTTAATTTTCGTCATGTTCCTCCTCCACATTCTGGTGTAGTTTTAGGTCATTTATTGATTGATTTTCTTAAAGAGTGGGGAATCGAAAAGAAAATAGTCTCCCTTACTTTAGATAATGCTACTTGCAATAAAGGTTGAGATTGTAGCTACATTTTTTAGTCCATTCTATGATATCACAACTTTATTTTCTGGGTGCAAGTACCCCACAACAAATTTGTATCTTCCTAATATATGGAAAATTGAAATGCTATTGGTAGAACACAAAAGAAGTAAAGATCCAATGATGACTGAGATGGCCACTTCTATGTTAAAGAAGTTCAAAAAATATTGGGAGTCATATAACATCATTTTATATATAGCAATGGTTATTGACCCGCGATATAAACTAAATTTTGTTAAGTTTTGTTTTTCAAAGCTTAATTCTGATACCGCTGATCAAAGAGTGAAGGTTATCGAAGATAATTTAAAGTTATTATTCGAAGAGTACTTGATACCATCTACTACAACCTCGTTGTCAACTTCATTACCAAAGGAGCACGCTTGTAGTAGTAGAAATCAAATGACTGAAGAATTTGAGGAGTTTGATATGTTTCAAAGTCAATTAGAGTCGAGTACTAGTAAAACATAATTAGAGTTATATTTGGAAGAAGCTAACGTTGATCGTAAAACAAATCCGAATCTAGATGTACTAGGATTTTGGAAGGATAAAAAACTAAGGTATCCAGAACTTTCATTAATGGCACGGGATGTTTTGAGTGTGCCCATCACTACAGTAGCCTCTGAATTTGCATTAAGCACCGGAGGTCGTGTCATAGGAAATTTCAAAGTTATATTCTTCCTGCAAATGCTGAGGCGAAACTATGTACTAGGGATTGGATTTGTGGACAAAAATGTAAACTTATCTTCTGTAGTTTCATTTGTTTCATTTAATATAGTGAATTTGCATTTAGAACTGTAATGACTTGTTTTTAAAAAAATTGTTGAAGATATTGATGGATTCGAATCAGATTCTGATGAAGATGAGATAGTCAACACCTTCAACCTTATGTTGATAAACTTAGAGGTAAGACTTGAGAGAAACTCACATTTTTCTGCCTTTCTTTTATATTGTTCTTAGTATTCTCTGTTGTTGATAACAGTTTATGATCAACTGTTCTTATCTTTCTGAACTTAGATACGTAACTTCAAATTTATTAAAATGTGTAATGAAAGTAACTTCACATTTATTAGAATGTGTAATGAAAGTAACTTCACATTTATTAGAATGTGTAATGAAAGTTTCTGCATACCTACGATCTTATTTTTTTTATTTTCTTTTTCTGTCAGATCATCGCATCTCAAAGGACAATCCACAATAGCAGAAATCACTGAGAGTTTGTGGAAAGTTTGTTGGAAGTGGTGGCCTTGTAGGTGTAGCATCTTCCTCTTTTTAGAGTTAACATGCTGCCGAGCAATTAATCGTGGATCTCCGGTTGATCAGTTGGCGGAAGCTAGATTAACACCATCTCACATTATAGCAACAATATTTAACATACTTGGACAAACCATAGAGCCTTTAGAGGTCATGACATAAGATGGAAGAACTATTAGAAACTTGTCATGTAGTAACACAAAAGACTACATTGATGCAAACAATTGAGTTTGATTGAGTAGAAAATAAAACAACTATCTGTAAAGTTCACAAATGTATCTCTTTTTTCCAATAACAATTTTGGTGGATTCGACAGATTTTATTGTCATTTGATAAAAGTGTTCCAGTCACAATTGTCTGATTTAGTTATCTTCATTATCCAAATTGATCATTTAATATCTTTAAATGCTTTATGACTTGGTCATTTTGGAGCTCTTGAGCATGCGAGAAACTTGACTCATGGAATAATATGGGTAATATGGATACCCATATTATCCATTGGGTAAATCGTTTTTTACCCATTTAAAATATGAGTCGAATCGAGTATTTTACCCATTTTTATTTAACTAGTTTTCAATCGACTCATATTAGACTCGACCCACTCGTTTGCCACTCCTAATCTCAAGTATCCAAATTAGGGTTTTTTCTATCGTAAAATTCTAGATCAAAACCCTCCCCCATCGATAATTACTCATTAGATTACGTTCTAAGGGTCGAAAAATGGATTCGGGAAGTTAAAAGCTTACTTTTAGCCTTTAGGAATGGTGGAAAACTGTCAAGAATCGCCTAGGGTTCGTTCCTTAGCTCTAAAAATCAAAAAGTACAGAATAAAGACGTTTTAGGGTTTATTTACGACTTTAAGTCACGTCGGGCCTGCCACAGCGGTCCTCACCCCGCTACAGCGGCCCCGCCAGAGCCACTAAAATCACCGCCAAAGTGGCTTGCACGAAACACTAAGCTATTTGAATAATTCCAAGACCCCCATTTCACAACACACCTTTGACCAACGATGCTCAGAAAATACCGTTCACGCTAAGATCGATTTCGAGAGTTCTACTCACCCGAATTCAATTCTGTAAAGTTGTACGGGTTCTTTAACGACTTATCTAACTACTCATGTAATCAAAATCATAAATAAATCAACCAATTATTACCAGATTTGCCTACACCTTAATGACTGCGATTTCATCCAAATGTGGACTAGGTTGGAAAAATCCAAATACTACAAAAAAGTTTTCCGGCCCAAAATTTTTCCATATTGGCTTTTTCTATAACGACGGGAACAGGTCGTTACAGTAGATACAAATTTACCCATCGCTTGTCCCTGAGTGACAAAACTTAGGAAAATAGGCTAAGGAAGGAATTAATTAGTACCTGAATCGACGAACAATTGGGGATACTTGTCTCGCATGTCCCTCTCGGTTTCCCAATAGCTTCCTCAACTGGACGATGCTTCCATTGAACTTTCACGGACTTAATCTCATTGGTTCTCAGCTTACGCACATCACGATCAAGAATTGCAATCAAATACTCCTCATATTGGAGGTCCTTGTCTAACACAATTGAGTCTCATTCAATGATATAATCTCTATCACCATGATATCTCTTCAACATGGACACATGAAATACCAAATGAACTCCCGATAGATTAGGAGGTAAAACCAATCTATACGCTACCAGTCCCACACATTCAAGAATCTCAAATGGACCAATGTATCTAGGACTTAGCTTACCTTTCTTACCAAATCTCATCACCCCTTTCATGGGTGATACCTTAAGAAGAACATTCTCACCAGTCTAAAAAGTTATATCTCTTACCTTATGGTCTACATACTTTTTTTGTCTACTTTGGGCTGCTAGAAGCTTAAGCTTGAATACTCATCACTTTGTCTTGAGCATCCTTTACTAAATCAACCCCCAAAGGTTTCACATCTCCTGCGTCAAACCATCCTATGGGTGATCTACATCCCCTCCCATATAATGCCTAAAACGGTGTCATATCTATGCTGGAGTGATGACTATTATTGTAAGAGAATTCACACAAAGGTAAGAACTTATCCCAATGCCCTCCGAAATCAATTACATATGCCCTCAACATGTCTTCTAACACTTGAATAGTCCTTTCTGACTGTCCGTCTGTCTGTGGATGGAAGGTTGTACTAAAAGTGAGTTGTGTGACCAATTCATCATGTACTTTTCTCCAAAACTTGGAAGTAAATTACGTACCACGATCTGAGATGATAGAAAGGGGCACCCCATGCAACCTCACTATCTCTTTCACATAAACTTTATCCAATTGTTCAGTATTATAATATATTCTTACCGAAATAAAATGGGTTGACTTAGTCAATCTATCAACCACTACCCAAATAGAATCAAACTTTCCCAAAGTCTTTATGAAGACCAACCACGAAATCCATGCCTATCCTTTCCTACTTCTATTATGAAATTGGCATTCTTTGAAGCAAACCTGCAGACCTTTGATGTTCATACTTCACTTGTTGGCAATTTTGACACTTAGCCGAAAACTCCGTTATGTCTTTCTTCATGCCCGACCACCAATAAATTTGCTTCAGATCTCTATGCATCTTGGTCACACCCGGATGAATAGAATATCGCAAACCATGAGACTTTGCCAGTAATTTCTGAATCAAGTCATCTATTCTAGGAACACAGATTCTTTCTTTAAAATTGAGCACACCGTCCACATCAAGAGTGGTCTCTTGTGCCTTACCAATCACAGTCTTCTTTCTAAGCTCCTCCAAATTCTCATCCTCAAATTGTTTAGCCTTGATTTCCTCAATGAATGTGGCCCTTACTTCAATACTAGCCAACACCCTACCTCTTTTTAAGATGCCCAACAATACGAACTTAGACTCTAAGGTCTGAATTTACTTAGCTAAAGGTCACTTGGTTACACTTAATCAAGCTAAACTACCCATACTCACTGTTTTTCGACTCAAAGTGTCTGCCACCACATTAGCCTTGTCCGGATGGTATTGAATGGTCACATCATAATCCTTGAGTAACTCCATCCACCATCTCTGTCTCAAATTCAGATCCTTTTGAGTAAACACATGTTGTAAACAACGATGATCAGTAAATACCTCACACTTAACACCATACAGATAATGTCGTTAGATCTTAAGAGCAAACACTACCGCTGCCACCTCCAAATCATGTGTTGCGTAATTCCTCTCATGCACCTTCAATTGACGCAAGTCATAAGCTATAACACTCTTATCATGCATCAACACAGCACCCAAACCAGAATGTGAAGCATCACAATAAATAATAAAATATTTACCTTCCACCAGTAATGCTAGAATAGGTGCGGTGATCAAGAGAGTCTTGAGCTTTTGGAAGCTCTTCTCACATTTTTCAGTCCATTCAAATAGTATCTCCTTTTTGGTCAAATTAGTCAAGTGAGTAGCAATAGAAGCAAAAATTTTCACCAATCAACAATAATAGCTAACGTGACCCCACAAAACTCCTAACTTCCGTCGTAGAGCTAGGCCGAACCCAATTCTTAACCTCCTTAATCTTTTGAGGATCTACCATTACCCCTTCTTTTGAAACTACATGCCCCAAAAATACAACTGAAGTCAACAAAAATTCACACTTAGGAAATTTAGCAACCAACCTTTGTTTCTCAAGAACACCAAAACAATACGAAGATGGTCGGCATGCTCTTCCTCACTCTTCAATAGACCAAAATGTCATCAATAAGGACTATAACAAACAAATCAATGAATGGTTTGAACACCTCATTCATCAAACTCATGAAACTTGCAGGAGCATTGGTCAAACCAAAAGACAACCAGAAACTCATAGTACCCATGGCGAGTTCTAAACGCCATTTTGGGCACATCCTCAGGCCTAATTTTTAACTGATGGTAGCCAGACCTTAGATCAATCTTAGCGAAAACTGATACACCTTGCAATTGATCAAAAAGATCATCTATTCGAGGCAAAGGGTACTTCTTTTGAATACTGACCCTATTCAATTGTCGGTAATCTATACATATTCTTATACTACTATCCTTTTTCTTAACAAAAAAAACTGGAGCACCCCATGGGGAAGCACTAGGAAGAATAAATCCCTTATCAAGAAGCTATAGGATTGGAGCCTCAAGCTCTCTTAATTCTACCGGAGCCATGCGATATGGAGGGATGGAAATGGGGCGTGTACCAGGTTCTAAATCAATGCAAAAATCTATATCCCTATCTGGAGGCATACCAAGAAAGTCATTAGGAAACACTTCTATAAATTCCAACACCACATGAATAGACTCAATAGATGGAGACTCAATCTCAACATCCTGAATATGAGCCAAATAATCCAAACAACCCTGCCCTACCAATTTCCTAGCCCGAATGGAGGATATAATCTTGGCTTGCTGAGGCTTGTACACCCCTTCTCACTCTAATTTTCCCTTTTGGAATTTCTAGAGTCACAGACTTAGTATTACAATTAAGCACAACATAATAGGGGGACAACCAAGTCATGTCTAAGATTATGTCAAAGTTAGTCATATCCAAAATTATCAAATTAGGCAAAGTCTGATAACCCATAAACAAAATAGAACAAGCGTGATAGACATGGGTGACTATGACAAACTCTCCAACTGGGGTAGAAATATGGATGGGGGGATAAGTCTATCATAAATCATATCAAATTCTGAGGCAAACATCACGGATACATAAGAATAAGTAGAACCCTAATCAAATAACACATTAGTCATCCGGTCACATACAAGAATAGTACATGTGATCACTACGGCAGACGCTTCTGCCTCATTCTTGCCCAAAAACGCATAACATTGAGCCCTATCATCTTGACGAGCTACTTCCCTGCCAGGCTGCATTGCACCTCTGCCTGTGTTACCATTTCCTCTACCCCCACAACCTCGATGATTACCTCCTTGCCCATCTTGTGGACGCCCTCGACCATTATTACCATTCCTTGTGGGTACGACTACTCTAGATGGCAGCTGCGCAGAATCCAACACACATGAATGGGGACAATCTCTCCTCATATTCCCAGGTTCTCCACAATTGTAGCAAGTACGATCAAATTATGGCCTGCTGCCCATCGAAGGAGCAACTCCCTAGCTATCCTAAAGCAAATTATGAGATGGAGTTCTTGAGTAATTACATGTAGAGGCGGGCATGGTGGACTGAATTGGTATGGCTGCAAGTGTTGGCCTTCCTGATCCTCTGGAGTAAGAACCTTGAAAGTTACCCAAGTTCTTGGCCCTTATTGACAATGCCTTAGCCTGACCGTCTCGCCTCACCTCCTCAACCTTCTTAACAAAGTCAGTCACCTCATTAAAGCTTCTTCGTGCAAAAGTCATATGAACAGATAATACTTGTAACTCAGAATTTAATCCCTTAATAAATAAATGGATTCTCTCTTCCTCCGTAGTCACCAACTGCGTAGCATATCTAGATAAAGCATGGAACTTGGCCTCATAAGCAGCCACATACATGCCACCTTGTTCCAAATCCATAAACTCATCTTTCTTATGTTATCTCAAAGTTCTAGGCACATATTTCTCCAAGAATAGAGCATGAAACTAGGTCCAAGTGAGTGGAGGTAAAACTGAAGATCTGCACTCCATATAAGCTCTCCACTACTGCTTAGCCTCATCTTGAAGTTGAAAAGTCATGAACTCAACCCCATGCTTATGGACAATTCCCAATTTATGAAGCCTCTTATAGCAAGTCTAAGATGAACTCATAAGCATCCTCACTCTTAGAACCAAGAAATACGGGAGGCTTTAGCTTCAAAAACTTAGTCAACATTCCATGCTCATTACCATTCATAACACAACCTAACAAAGGACAGAAGAAATCATTAGTTCCTACATTTCCACCCACCTTCGGAGTAATGATAGCAATAGGGGGTTAGCGGGAGCTTGAGTCATCTTAACAGATGGAAGCACACCAGGACCAGCCAATCCTTTCAAAAATGACATGATCTGCTGAGCTAACATTGGGTCGATGGGAGGAATTCACCTGTAGTCTCAACCTGCGCCTCTTATTCTTGTCCAACCTCCTCAACATTTTCAACCTCAATGTCCTCATCTATCTCTTCATGATGCACGGGTGGGGCCAAATTTAGGGGAACAATTTCGATCGGTATCCCATCTCTAGCAGGCGTCAATCTTCCTCAGCCTCTACCCCTAGCTCTTCTTCTACCCCTACCTCGACCACGACCTCTCGCTGGAGATTTCTCAGCTGGAGCATTTACGGGAGCTACAGGCCTGATGTCGTTGTATCTAGTATTAACCATCTGCGGACAGAAGAGTAAAGGAGGTTAGATACCAATTTGAATCGCCAGATACCAATTGGAATCAAGTTATAGCACGAAAGGAAACAAGAGAAAAAAGAGAGATTTCCTAAAGTCCTATAGCCTTTCAAAGAAAAGTAAAGGCGTCCCCGTACCATTATGCAAGACTCTACTAGACTCATTTTGGTACATCGAGATCAACAAACCTAGGCTCTGATACTAACTTTTTCATGACCCAAACCGTCGTGATTGACACCCACACTAAACCTCCTGTGGGAGAACCACTACTACAACCCAAACCAAACAACTAAACCAAAATATAATGTATTTAAGTTATGGAAGCAAGTTAAATAGTAAAGAAAGGAATAGGGAGTTCCCATAAACCCCAACAAAAGTCAAATCAACTAAACAAAATGCAGAAATATTACCGGGAACCTGAAAGTCAATGTACCAAAATATCTATAACAATGAACCAAAAGTCTAAACAATAAGGGTTACAACCTCAAACTAATGAACTAATAACTAACTAGAAATTCTCAGTCCAAAATGTGGACGTAGACGAAGGGAGAACTCATGGCAGCCCGGAAGAAGTGGCTCACCCTTGAATTGGAACGATTACTGATCTTCTAAGAAAGGTCTATCAATAGCCCCTTGAAGATGCCCTGTACTAAACAAAGAAAGAGCAAGTGCAGTATCAGTACACAACCACATTGTACTGGTAGGATCACACGACTATCTCACTAAGTGCAACATACATAAGTAAATACAACAATATAATCACATGCATATATTGAACATATACAATATCATCATCATTTAAGAACAATGTACAGTTTCACATTTATCAAGATACACAGTTACAACAATTCATTGGTCCTCTCATGGAACCCAAACTCAAACAGCTAGAATACCAGAACGTTGTACTTGATCCAATGTTTATGTTGGAACGTGGCAATCGATCCTACAATTATGCCGGAACGTGGAAACCAATCCAAGTTAGTGTGTCGGAACGCAACACTCGATCCATTCAATTAAACCACAATCACAATCACAAGTATGTTCTCAAGTTCATACAATCAAGTCATTATTCATGGCATTCATCATTCGTCTATCTCATTTACAACAAGTGTGATCAATAATGCAACATTCACATACATACATGTATCATAATGAAGCAAGAACAAACATTTATCACACAATCATAAAATCACAACCATCACCTACCTTGAAACCCTAAGAAACCTGATCCTTCCATTTCCGAATTCATTCCGCTTGTTCTTGGTCTACAAACAATCAATATAATATGGGAATTAATAAACAATCACTAATTACCCAAGTTAATAACAATTCTAACAACCCTAGAGCATACCCATGATCCTAAGTATGCAAATTAGGGTTTTTTCCACCATAAATTCTAGATCAAAACCCTCCCCAATAATTACCCATTAGATTACGTTCTGCGGATCGAAAAATAGATTCGGGGAGTTAAAATCTTACTTTTAGCCTTAGGAATGGTGGAAAACTGTCAAGAATCGCCTGGGGTTCATTCCTTATCTCTAAAAACTAAAAAGTGCAGAATACAAACATTTTGGGGTTTGTTTACGACTTTAAGTCGTGTTGGGTCCGCCACAGCGGTCCTCACCCCGCTATAGCGGCCTCGCCAGAGCAACCAAAATCACCACCAAACCGGCTTGCATGAAACAGCGAGCTATTTTAATAATTCCAAGACCCCCATTTCACAACACACCTTTAATCAACGACGCTCAGAAAATACCGTTTAGGCTAAGATCGATTCTGGGAGTTCTACTGACTCAAATTCAATTCTGTAAAGTCGTACGGGTTCCTTAACGGCTTATCTAACTACTCATGTAATCAAAATCACAAACAAATCACTTGATTGTTACTAGATTTTCCTACACCTTAATGACTTTGATTTCGTCTACATATGGACTAGGTTGGAAAAATCCAAATACTACAAAAAAGTTTCCCGGCCCAAAAATTTTCCTCGTTGGGTTTTCTATAACAACGGGAATAGGTCGTTACAAGGTGAGGACTTAAAGTTATTATTCTTTTAATATAATATAATCTATAATACAATACAATACAATATAACATAATATAATATAATTTTAAAAAATAATTATTTTTTAAACTAACAAAAATTGAGTAGTTAATAATAAATTATAAATAAGAAATACTAGCTTATTTATTAAATTAAAATTAAATTAAAACATGTATTTTTTGTTATTTTCAAATCTTTTATAATAAACTTACTAAAATAAGACAAAATTAAAATATCTAATTTAAATATAAAAGAAATACTTAAGGAATAAAAATTAAAAAAATTAAAAATAAAATTTAAAACCTTATGTTCGGTCAAAAATTATATCTACAGTTTCACCCTCTTTGACAGGAAACACGAAATGTTTTCAGACAAAGAAGTAGACAATGTCACAAATTTTGACCAGACTCTTATTTGAAAGAAAAAATATGCGCTTGTTTTGGACATCCTACATATCCCGAATTATAAGGGAAACAGGTCACATGTTGTAACGACCGGGTTCCGTCGTTATAGAAAAGCTAACGGGGAAAAAAATTGGTTCGGAAAACTTTTTCGTAGTAACTTGGAATTTCCCAACCTAGTCCAGATTTGGACGAAATTGGATTCATTAAATTCTAGGGAAATCTGGTAACAATTGAGTGATTTAATTATGAATTTGATCACATAATTAGATAGATAAGTCGTTAAGGAACCCATACGACTTTACAAAATTGAATTTGGGCTAGTAGAACTCCCGAAATTGATCTTAGTGTGAGCGGGTAGTTTCTGAGTGTCGTTGGTTGAAGATGTGTTGTGAATGGGGGTATTAGAATTATTAATTTTTCTCACTGTTCCGTGCAAGCCGCTATAGCGGTATTTTCTACTGCCAAGGCGGGGTGGTACCGCTGTGGCGAAGCAAAAGCGACTTAAAGTCAAAAATAAACCCCAAAATCATTTTATTATGCAATTTTCAAACTTGAGAGCTAAGGAATGAGACCAGGGCTTTTCTTGACAGTTTTCCACCATTCTTAAGGCTAAAGGTAAGATTTTCACTCTCCGAATCCATTTTTCGATTCGTAGAACGTAATCTAATGGGTAATTACTATGGGGAAGGGTTTTGATCGGGAAATTATGGGGGAAAAACTATTAATCTGGGTATGATGATCATGGGTATGATCTAGGCTTGAAAGAATTATTAGTAATTCGGGTAATTAGTTATTGTTTATTGATTCCCGTGTTAAATTAATTATTTGTATACCAAGAACAAGCGGAACGAAATTGAAAAGGGAAGAATCAAGTTTCTTAGGGGACTCAAGCTTGTTTCGAGGTAGGAGATGGTTGTGATTCTATGATTGTGTGATGTATGTTTGTATTTGCTTCATTATGATACATGTATGTATGCAAATGTTGCATTATTGATCACACTTGTTGTAAATAAGGATATATGACTAATGAATGCCATTAATCATGACTTGATTGTATGATTATGAGAATGTACTTTGTGATTGTGATTGTGTCTTGTCGAATGGATCGGGTGTTGTGTTCCGACACACTAACTTGGATCGGTTGCCACGTTCCATCATAATTATGGGATTGGTTGCCACATTCTGGTATAATCATTGGATCGGGTACCACATTTCGGTATGCTAATTGTTTTGGTTTGGGTTCCATGAGAGGACCAATGACTTTTCATAACTGTGTATCTTGATAAATGTGAAACTATACTTCATATTCGTAAATGGTGATGATATTATATATGTTCGATATATGCATGTGATTATATTGTTGTATTGACTGACGTATGTTGCACTTAGTGGGATAGCTCTGTGATCCTACTAGTACACTGTGGTTGTGTACTGATACTGCACTTGCTCATTCTTTGTTGAGTACAGGGCATCTTTAGGCGGTTATTGACAGACCTCGCTTAGAAGACCAGTGATCGTAGTTCGAATTCAAGGGTGAGCAAGTTCTTCCGGGCTGCCATGAGTTTTCTTTCCGTCTATGTCCATATTTTGAACATAGACTTTTATAGTTAGTTGTTTGTTCGTTAGTTTAGGGTTGTAACCCTTCTTGTTTAGACTTTTGGTTCCTTGTTAGATATTTTGGTACATTGACTTTCAGGTTCTAGGCAATACTTCCGCAATGTTAGTTTGTTATTAGACTTTCGTTTGGAGATTGTGGGAACTCTATTTCTTTCTTTAACATTTAACTTGCTTCCATAACTTAAATGTCTTAGTATTTTGTTTAAGTTGGTTAGCTAATTAGTATTAATGGTTCTCCCACCGGAGGGTTAGTGTGGGTACCAATCACGACGGTCTGGGTCGTGAAAAAGTTTGTATCAGAGCCTAGGTTAATTGATCTTGATGTACAAAAATGAGTATAGTAGAGTCTTACGAAACGGTACGAAGACGTGTGTACTTTTATTCGAGAGGCTATCGGACTTTAGGAAACCTCTCTATTTTCTCTTGTGTTCTTTCGTGCTATAACTTGATTCGAATTGGTATCTCTCGATTCGAATTGGTATATAACCTCCTTCACTCTTCTGTCCATAGATGGTTAACACTAGATTCAATGGTGTCAGGCCCGTAGCTCCCGTCAATTCTCTAGATGAGGAATCTGCAGCGAGGGGTCACGGTCGAGGCAGGGGTAGAGAAAGAGCTAGGGGTAGAGGCCGAGGGAGAGTGGCGCCTACGAGAGATGAGGTACTGATCGAAAATACTCCCCAAAATGAGTCCCCTCCCGTACATCAGGAAGAGATAGGGGAAAATATTGAGGTTGAAAATGTTGAAGAGGTTGGACAAGAGGAAGAGGTGCAGGCTGAGACTACAAGTATTCCTCCCATAGACCAGTGTTGGCTCAGCAGATGATGTCATTCTTGAGAGGGTTGGTTGTTCCTAGAGTGCTTTTCTCTGTTCAAGCAACTAAAAGCTCCTGCCAATCCACCTGTTACTATCATTGTTCCCAAGGTAGGTGGAACTGGAGGTAATGATGCTTTCTTTCGTCCTTTGTTGGGTCTTGTTATGACTGGCAATGAGCATGAAATGTTGACTAAGTTTTTGAAGCTAAAACCTCCTGTATATTTCTTGGTTTTGAGAGTGAGGATGCTTAGGAGTTTATCTTAGACCGTTATGAGAGGTTTCATAAGTTGGGAATTGTCCATCAGCATGGGGTTGAGTTTGTGACTTTTTAACTTCAAGGTAAGGCTAAGCAATGGTGGAGAGCTTATGTGAAGTGCAGATCTTCAACTTTACCCCCCTCTCTTGGACCCAGTTTCATGCTCTATTTTTAGGGAATTATGTGCCTAGAACTTTGAGAGATCGCAAGAAGGATGAGTTCATGGTTTTGGAGCAAGGTGGTATGGCTGTGGCTGCTTATGAGGCCATGTTCCATGTCTTGTCTAGATATGCTACTCAATTGATGACTACTGAGGAGGAGAGGATCCGTTTATTTATTAGGGGACTAAATTCTGAGTTGCAGGTATTATCTGTTCATATGACCTATGGAGGGAGGAGCATTAATGAGGTAACAGACTTTGTTAAGAAAATGGAGGGGGTGAGGCGAGACGGTCAAGCTAAGGCATTGGCTAAAAGGGCCAAGAACTCGGGTAACTTTTAAGGTTCTTACTCCAAGGGGTCCAGAAGGCCAATGCTTTCAGCCTAGCCAATTCAGTCCGATATGCCCGGCTCTACAAGTAATTACTGAGGAACTCCAGCTCATAATTTGATTCAGGATAGCCAGGGAGTCGCGCCTTCTACGGGCAGTAGGCCATCTTTTGACCGCACTTGCTACAATTATAGAGAACCTAGGCATATGAGGAGAGATTGTCCCCATGCACGTGTATTGGATTCCGTGCAACAGCAAACTAGAGTAGTGGTACCCGCGGGAAATAGTAATAATGGTCTAGGGCGACCACAAGGTGGGCGAGGAGGTAATCAGCGAGGCCGTGGGGATAGATAAAATGGTAACACAGGTAGAGGTGCAGCGCAGCCAGGCAGGGATGTCGCTCGTCAAGATGATGGGGCTCAGTGTTATGCCTTTCCGGGCAAGAATGAGGCAAAGGCATCTGACGTAGTGATCATAGGTACTATTCTTGTCTGTGACCAGATGGCTAATGTGTTATTTGATCCGGGTTCTACTTATTCATATGTATCAGTGAGATTTGCCTCAGAATTTGCTATGATTTGTGATATACATGATGCCCCCATCCATGTTTCTACCCCAGATGGAAAGTTTGTCATAGTCACCCATGCCTATTGTGCTTTTCCTATTTTGTTTATGGATTTCCAAACTTGGGTTGATTTGGTGATTTTGGATATGATTGACTTTGATATAATCTTAGGCATGACTTAGTTGACCCCTATTATGTTGTGCTTAATTGTAATACTAAGTCTCTGACTCTAGAAATTTTGGGAAGGGAAAAATTAGAGTGGGAAGGGGTGTATAAGCCTAAGCAAGCTAAGATCATATCCTTCGTCCGGGCTAGTAAACTGGTAGGGCATGGTTGTTTGGCTTATTTGGCTCATATTCGGGATGTTGAGGTTTAGTCTATTCATGTGGTGTCAAAATTTAGAGAAGTGTTTCCTAATTATTTGTCTGGTATGCCTCCAGATAGAGATATAGATTTCTGCATTGATTTAGAACGTGATACTCGTCCCATTTCTATCCCTCCATATCGCATGGCTCCGGCAAAATTAAGAGAGCTGAAGGCTCAAATCCAAGAGCTTCTTGATAAGGGATTTATTCATCCTAGTGCTTCCCCATGGGGTGCTCTAGTTTTTTTTGTTAAGAAGAAGGATGATAGTATGAGGATGCGTATAGATTATTGGCAATTGAATAGGTTCACCATTCGAAACAAGTACCCATTGCCTAGAATATATGATCTTTTAGACCAATTGCAAGGTGCATTAGTTTTCTCTAAGATTGATCTAAGGTCTGGTTACCACCAATTGAAAATTAGGCATGAGGATGTGCCCAAGACGGCGTTTAAAACCCGCTATGGGCACTATTAGTTTCTAGTTATGTCGTTTGTGTTGACTAATACGCCTGTAGCTTTCATGAGTTTGATGAATGGGGTGTTCAAACCCTTTCTTTATCCGTTTGTTATAGTCTTCATTGATGATATTTTGCTCTATTCGAAAAGTGAGAAAGAGCATGCCGACCATATTCGTATTGTTCTGGGTGTTCTTGGGAAACAAAGGATGTATCTGAAATTTTCTAAGTGTGAATTTTGGTTGACTTCTGTTGCATTTTTGGGGCATGTAGTTTCAAAAGAAGGGATAATGGTAGATCCTCAAAAGATTGAGGAAGTTAAGAATTGGGTTAGGCCTAGCTCTGTGACGAAAGTTAGGAGTTTTGTGGGGCTCGCTAGATACTATCATTGCTTTGTAAAGAACTTTGCTTCTATTGCCACTCACTTGACAAATTTGACCAAAAATGAGATACCATTTGAATGGACTGAAAAATGTGAGGAGAGCTTTCAAAAGTTCAAGACTCTTTTGACTACCGCACCCATTCTAGCATTACCGGTGGAGGGTAAATATTTTATTATTTATTGTGATGTTTCACATTCTTGTTTGGGTGCTGCGTTGATGCAGGATAAGAATGTTATAGCTTATGCATCGCATCAATTGAAGGTGCATGAGAGGAATTACCCAACACATGATTTGGAGTTGGCAGCGGTAGTGTTTGCTCTTAAGATCTGGCGACATTATTTGTATGGTGTTAAGTGTGAGGTATTTACTGATCATCGTAGTTTGCAGCATGTGTTTACTCAAAAAGATTTGAATTTGAGACAGATAAGGTGGATGGAGTTACTCAAGGATTATGATGTGACCATTCAATACCATATGGGCAAGGCTAATATGGTGGCAGTCGCTTTGAGTAGAAAAGCGGTGAGTATAGATAGTTTAGCTTGCTTGAGTGTATCCAAGCAAACCTTCGCTAAGGAAATTCAGACCTTGGAGTCTAAGTTCATGCAGTTAGGCATCTCCGGAAGAGGTAGGGTGTTTTCTAGCATTGAAGTTTGGGCCACATTCATTGAGGAGATCAAGGCGAAAAAGTTTGAGGATGAGAATTTGGAGGAGCTTAGAAAGAAGACCGTGATTGGTAAGGCACAAGAGACCACTCTTGATGCGGAAAGTGTGCTCAATTTTAAAGGAAGAATCTGTGTTCCTGGAGTAGATGATTTGATTCAGAAATTGTTGATGGAGTCTCATGGTTCGCGATATTCTAATCATCCGTGTGTGACCAAGATGTAATGAGATTTGAAGTGAATTTATTGGTGGCCGGGCATGAAGAAGGATATAGCAGAGTTTGTGGCTAAGTGTCAAAATTGCCAACAAGTGAAGTATGAAGAAATAGCAGAGTTTGTGGCATTTCAGAGTGGTGAGAATGTTCTTCTTAAGGTATCACCCATGAAAGGGGTAATGAGATTTGGCAAGTAGGGCAAGCTAAGTTTGCAATACATTGGTCCCTTTGAGGTTCTTGAATGTGTAGGGCCAGTGGCTTATAGATTGGCTTTACCTCCTAATCTATTTGGAGTTCTTCCTATATTTTATGTGTCCATGTTGACGAGATATCATGGTGACGGGGATTACATCATAAAATGGGACTCAATCGTGTTAGAGAAAGAACTGAGGAGGAACTGATTGTCATTCTTGACTGTGATGTGCATAAGTTGAGGTCCAAGGAGATTAAGTCCGTAAAAATTCAATGGAAGCATCGTCCACTTGAGGAAGCTACTTGGAAAACCAAGAAGGACATGCGAGACAAGTATCACCAATTGTCCATCGATTCAGGTACTACTTCATTCCTTTTTTAGCCTATTTTTCCTAAGTTTGTCACTCGGGGATGAGTGATGAGTAAATTTGTATCTATTGTAACGATCGGTTCCATCATTATAGAAAAGCCAATGAGGAAAAATTTTGGGTCGGAAAACTTTTTCGTAGTAACTTGGAATTTCCCAACCTAGTCCAGATTTGGATGAAATCGGACTCATTAAAGTCTAGAGAAATCTGATAACAATGGAGTGATTTAATTATAATTTTGATCACATGAGTAAATAGATGAGTCATTAAGAAACTCGTACGACTTTACGAAATTGAATTTGGACGAGTAGAACTCCTGAAATTGATCTTAGCGTGAGCGGGTAATTTCTGAGTGTCGTTGGTTGAAGGTGTGTTGTGAAATGGGCAAATTGGAATTATTAATTTTGCTCACTATTCTGTGCAAGCTGCTATAGCGGTATTTTCTACCGCCAGGGCGGGGCCGCTGTTGCGGGGTGGTACGGCTGTGGCGGGGCAGACGCGACTTAAAGTCGGAAATAAACCCCAAAATTATTTTTTCTGCAATTTTCAAACTTGAGAGCTAAGGAACGAACCCAATGCTTTTCGTCACTGTTTTCCATCATTCTTAAGGCCAAAGGTAAGATTTTCACTCCCCGAATCCATTTTTTGAACCGTAGAATGTAATCTAATGGGTAACTATCGTTGGGGGAGGGTTTTGATCTGGAAATTATGGTAGGTATGATGATCATGGGTATCATCTAGGATTGAAAGAATTGTTAGTAATTTAGGTAATTAGTTATTGTTTATTTATTTTCGTGTTAAATTAATTGTTTGTAGACCAAGAACAAGCGGAATGAATTCGGAAATGGAAGAATCAAGTTTCTTAGGGGATTCAAGCTTGTTTCGAGGTAGGTGATGGTTGTCATTCTATGATTGTTTGATGTATGTTTGTCTTTGTTTCATTATGATACATGTATGTATGTGAATGTTGCATTATTGATTACATTTGTTGTAAATGAGGATATATGACTAATGCATGCTATGAATCATGACTTGATTGTATGATTATGAGAATGTACTTTGTGATTGTGATTGTGGCTTGTTGAATGGATCGGGTGTTGCGTTACGACACACTAACTCTGATCGATTGCCACATTTCGACATAATTATGGAATAGGTTGCCACGTTCCAGCATAATCGTTGGATCGGGTACCACGTTCCGGTATGCTAACTATTTGGGTTTGGGTTCCATGAGAGGACCAATAACTTGTCATAACTGTGTATCTTGAGAAATGTGAAACTATACTTCGTATTCGTAAATGATGATGATGATATTGTATATATTCAATATTTGCATGTGATTATATTGTTGTATTGACTGATGTATGTTGCACTTTGTAGGATAGCCGTGTGATTCTACCAGTACACTGTGGTTGTGTACTGATACTGCACTTCCTCTTTCTTTGTTGAGTACAGGGCATCTTCAGGTGGCTATTGACAAACCTCACTTAGAAGACCAGTGATCGCCATTTGAATTCAAGGGTGAGCCAGTTCTTTCGGTGTTCCATGAGTTCACTTTCCGTCTATGTCCACATATCAGACTTAGAATTTTATAGTTAGTTGTTATTTCATTAGCTTAGGGTTGTAACCCTTCTTGTTTAGACTTTTCGTTCCTTCTAAGATGTTTTGGTACATTGACTTTCAGGTTCTAGGCATTACTTCCGCAATGTTAGTTTGTTATTAGACTTTTGTTTGGAGTTTATGGAACTCTATTTTTTCCTTAGCATTTAACTTGCGTCTGTAACTTAAATGCCTTAGTATTTTGTTTAAGTTGGTTAGCTAATTAGCATTAATGGTTCTCCCACTCGAGGGTTAGTGTGAGTTCCAATCACGATGGTCTGGGTCGTGACACATGTAGTTCAAGGAGATGAGCTGATGAGTTGGAAGTTAAGTGAGGTTCCATCGAGGCTCCAGGTCGCGGCTCCTATCTTTACATATTAAAAAATGAAAGCTAATAGTAAAAAGGAAAATAAAAGTACAAGCTCCTATCTATGCTACTTCTCTCGAGTCTACACTTGTGTCTTGACTTTCAGATATCACCTTGATTATGGTGAGTATCTTGATCTTGAATATATTCGATGTTTAACTTGCCACCGAGAGCGAGTTTTTGGCACTCTTCAAAATGACAATTTGAAATGTTCTTGAATGCCTACTTGTTTTGTTGACCAGTAGCTGAGTAGAAATATATTTCAGGAAGCCAGGTTGCTATATGCATTAAAGAAGCTAGTTCTGGCTATCATGGGATTGATCATTCTGAAAAGAGTTGAAACTTTGTTCTTGAATTTCAAATCCATGTTTCGCTTGAAGAAACCTGAAAACCATCACAAACAAAAGAAATCAACAAAAAATTTGCCCCAGTTTTCACTAGAAAATTTTTGTGACTTAGAGCAAATGTGAATTTTTGAAAAATAAACTCAGATTAGGAAGTGTTTTTCCTAGGAGAAAAAGAGAAAATAAAAGTTTCAAACTAGGAAGCATTTATCCTAGAAGAAAATTGAATTAAAAAATGGTCTCAGACTAGGAAGTGTTTATCCTAGGATAAAGTAACCAAATACCATTATGTAAGAGGGTCCTGCTATTCCCATTATGTAGGAAGATCCTGCTATACTAATTCCCATTGTCCAGGAGGGTCCTGCTATACTAGTTCCCATTGTCCAGGAGGGTCCTGCTACACTAAATACCATTGTCCAAGAAGGTCCTGATGCACTAAATCCCATTGTCCATGAGGGTTCTGTTGTACTAATTCCCATTGTACATAAAGGTCCTGCTAAACTAATTCCCATTGTCTAGGAAGGTCCTGCTACACTAAATCATGTTGTCCATGAGGGTCCTGCTATACTAATTCCCATTGTCTAGGAGGGTCCTCCTACACTAATTCCTATTGTCCAGGAAGGTCCTGCTATACTGAATCTCATTGTCCATGAGTGTCACACCCCAACCCTAGGTGAGGCGGACAAGTACCATATGAACACATGCTTTAAAAGTTACCGATGATGAGTAGGTAAACTACTATGCTGATAGATTTACTAATGAGAAGCCTCATATACAACACATGTCGACTAGCTGAACTGATACATGTGACAAGTGAAATTATTAATACAGATGATAGTTTTACAATGTCTACAAAGCCTCTACTGGAATCCATGAATGTACCACTATGAAAATACGCATAGTAAAGACTCGGCAAAGCCCTGAATCAACCTGGAGCAACAATCGATGAGTATCATGTGCTTTTATTGGGGAGATCTACTAGTTGAGTACATATACCTACAACAAGCAGCATCCCCAATAAGGGACGTCAGTACGAAAGAATGTACTGAATATGTAAGGCATAATACAACCATATGTAAAATGAGAGCTCAAGTGAAACAAAATACCAATAGATAAGGATTACAGACCACCTTTGCTTATACTTGTGGAATCGTGTATGTTACATTCTTTTCTTTACTTTTCTGTGCATTATAATCTTATAAGACATATGATACAAATGACCAGATGATCAGTGGTAGAAGAGGATGACTCATGCTAGGAATTTTAACCCCTGGGATGTTGTCCTCATAATTCCATGAATTGGGATCGACCCATGCTAGGCTTTCACTCTTGAGCTGCCACCCTTTGATACCAATTGGGATCGGCCCATGCTAGGCTTTCGCCCTTAAGCTGCCACCCTTCTACACCAATTGGGATCGACCCATGCTAGGCATATTTACCCCTGGGCTGCCACCCATAATTATACAGATTGCTTCACTTAGATTATTTAATCTTTGAGATTGTTGTTTTGATGTTCATAACTCTTTTGAGATTGTTCTTTTGTTGATCATAACTCTTTTGAAATTGATGTTTTGGTGGTCATAATCATTGTTGTGATTTGGAACTATGGACCAGTAGTAGAAGACATATGAATATGGACTTGTGATAATAACAATGACATGGGAAGCAAATGTGACATGAACGTGTAATACTTAGGAGCTTAAATGACTCAGTAAGCATTTTGACATCTCAAATTGAAGCACATATCAAGTGAAGACATTTAACATTCAGCCAAGAGATTTTAACTCTATTGATAGCCAAATTCTCACTATGTAATATCAAATAAAAGGAATACATGAACGTGGAACCAAGGGAGAGTGTGGGCAGATTCAACTTAAGGATGAATACATATTCCAAGTAAGTACATATAAAATGTACAATAGAGAAAGTAGGATCTTGTGAGGTAACATTATAGTCTAACACAATGGGAGTAATAACCAATAAAGGGAACATATGAACATGTGAAAAGATGACATATATGATGGAATAGACAATTGAAGCAAGTTAGCAAGATATGGGCAGATCGTATATCCAACATATAAACATATGTACCATGTGTAATCTAGGATCATTTTGATTTGTATAAGGGGAATACGTGCCAAGGGTACTTTGACGATGAAACAAGTTTAAACCATGCATGCTAATACTTGGCAGAATAAGCACGTACATTTAGTAATAAACTCATATTAGAGTACTCACTTTAATGCTCTAGGGAGTAGAAACTGCAACTATGGATCAATCACTACCAAGGGCAGTTAGAAAGCTTACTTTATAATATAAGTGTTGGATTCATGCCAAAGAAATAGGAAATCGAATAGCCTTACATACATCAATTCCCAATTCGTATAGCTTACGAAGTGTCAACCTGTCCTTTAACGCCATAGTCTTCATCTACAACAACCAATCATTAAAACTAATATTAGCAACTTACCAACCAACTCGAGATATTTCAACTCATCAAAATAGTAGCTAGGTAGCCAGCCCATAATCCTTCTAATATCTTGTTTTCTTTCACAAATTCTATCTGTTATTGTTATTTACATGAAACAACCTTCCCATGGAACGGGTAGTGAGCTTACCAAAACTTTAATTTAATGGTGCATTACCATAGCTTATAAATCAACCCCTATAGCTTTCCGCAATCATTCTCTAAGTACATCCATGACCTCCCATAAACAAATCAATACAATAGTAGTCCTCAACACTAAAAAATAATCAAAAGACTTGAATTTATGGTTTTCAATCACCATCCCACGAGTTGCAATAACAAATAAGTCTAGAATTCTCAAATAAACTAATAATTAGAGGTTGTGGCAGCGCCCTTACCTTGGCTATCTAAAATATGTTATTCTCCTTCAATTACTGTTTTTGTAACATTCTCTTAATCTTTGGAAGAGAGCTGCAGAACCTTGGCTGCCAACACACATAGCTATCTCTATTTCACTCCCCTTGAAGAACTGTCCAATATACTTGAAACAATAGAGAAGAGAAGGTGATCGTGTGGCTTCTTTGGAAGAAACAAGATGAAAAAATAGTTAGAACCCTAGTGGGAATATTGGGTGGTTGTTTCCTCTTGAGAGAGAGAAATATATGAACTTGAGAGCTTAACATTTGGATAAGAGGAAAATGAGATATTTGCATCAGATTTTTGGCCTTAATAGGTTCTCTTTTGCCACCTTTCTTGTACTTCATTTGCAGCCAACATGTGTCTTTAATTTAGGCCACACATTTAAGTAGGTGATGCACCTACCTTTCCATTCAAATTATTTCTTCTAGGCTTGGAAAGATTGGGCCTTGGCTGTCCATTTTCCCCTTATTCTTCTAATCAACTTGGGCCAGATTAATGCAAGTAGGTGGTAATGTATTTGGCCCAATAACATGGTCAAAAGAGTCTTAGTAGGTGATGCACCTACTTGGTCCTTTGGGCTGGTTAATAAGTCAAAATCGGTCATGCACCTACTTGGTCCTTTGGGCTAGTCAATAAATCAAAGTAGGTGATGCACCTAGTTATCACCTACTAGCTTAGTTAAGTCAAGCAAGCACCTCAATTTTTTATTCTATTTCTAGACCTTAATACCTTTAACTTAACTTAAAACCTATATACACTATGTCAATTTAAACTTTAGACTCAAATACCACCTTATGATCTTAAGTTTAAATACTTCCATCGACGTCAACTTAATTGGGTCGGATCAAAATCTACGGGCAATTCACTTTAAACCTATTCTATTGTCACTAGTCTCATAGAATACCGAGTCCATCACTATACCACAAGGCAATTTATAAGTGTCATATAAATAGAACTAGTACACGTAAAATACGGGGTGTTACAATGAGGGTCCTACTAATCTAAATCCCATTATGTAGGAGGGTCCTGCTAATCCCATTATGTAGGAGGGTCCTGCTAAACTAAATCCCATTATGTAGGAGGGTCCTGCTAATCTAAATCATATTATGTATGACGGTCCTACTAATCTAAATCCCATTATGTATGAGGGTCCTGCTAATCCCATTATGTAGGAGGGTCCTGCTAAACTAAATCTCATTATGTAGAAGGGTCATGTTAATCTAAATCCCATTATGTAGGAGGGTCCTATTAAACTAAGTCACATTATTTAGGAAGGATTTGCCAAGATCAATCATCAAATACAATCACCATAACATTTATTTTTTATTTTTTACCCTAGTTTGCACCAGAAAATAATTTTTATGTGTTATTAGCATGAATGTCAAATACATATACCAAAAGAAAAATTTAAGACAATATGCAATAAGGGAGTTCATTCCCTAGATATGAAATATGATAGGGTGTTTATTCCCCACAATGCCTCTAGAGAATTTGTTCCCTAAGGTCAAAACACAACTAGGGTGCTTGTTCCCTAGAAATGAGAGTGTTTTTTTTTTTAAATGATCCAATTATGATCTTTCAAGGATATAAAATTTTATCTAGTGAGATCAATCCCCATTGAAGGATTGTCTGCGTATCATGCATAGCAAGAATCAGGTCAAACGTAGTTCATATAAATCATTAATTTTCTTTTTCTTGACTTATTTTTAAAAAGAAACTTTTGGGAAGGAATCGGTTCATGTTTGACAATGTCTTGACTTTAGTTGGTACCAACAATTAGTATTATGCATATGAACCACATTCAACTACTTTCAAATAAATATGAGGTCAACTCTGAGTAATCCATATAGTTTCAAATGGTATCTCAAACATACTTAAGTATTTACAAGATCAGTTCATCTTGCATAAATTAAGGGATTAGAATTATTCATATCCTCATGTTTCAAGTGCCCTCACAACAAATGAAGTCCTACTTCACACATAATAGAAGTGTTCTGATCTTAGGACATTTTGCAAGTCACTCACACTCAGAAAGATGTTCAATGCATGAGATTGAGATACCATATGCTTGATCCTCAAGTAAGTATCCACTAATGTGAGAACGCCAAAATGAGATTAAATAGGACTTTTCAATAGCTCGTGATGTAGGCTTAGGGAAAGGTAGGATATCATTTGGGATAAAGTGACTATTTCCTCCTAAAAATTTGCAAAATGCTTTCAATGTTTTTTTCATTTTCGCGTTTGACCTTTGTTCTCTTGAAAGCTCTTCCTCACTTATTTTCCTCTTCTTTTTTCCTCATTTTCTCTTCTTTTCGTTGGAGAATTTTTTTTTCATTTTTCTTTCTTGCTTTTCTTTGTCATTTTTTTTACTTTCACATATTTGATTTTTTCACTTTGTTACCCAACTTAGATCTTTGGCACTGTGTAGGTGATTGATAGTGCGCTCAAGAAGGTGAAATTAAGGAATAGTGCATTTATGCACTCAAAAGGATATATGTTAAGATGTGGTTATTCAAATAAAAAGGTTTTATGCTTGAAATGAGAGTTATATGGATAACATGCCATTTGGTAGGCTTGAAAGGCACAATCGGATAAAAGAAAGCATATAATCACACTTCCCGAGTTAAATGTTGTTCAAAATTTCACCTCAACCTACATTCGGGCTAAGTTCTAGATCAACAAACTCATACCTTTGAATTTTATATGTAAAGTTCACCACACAATGCACATGAAACAATGAGGTTGAATTGTGTTATGTCATAACAATAAGCTAGATAATTTCTCAAGTAATACATATATATACCAAGAGGTACCAAAAGAAGTCTAGGTCACAACAAAGTTGGTCTGTCTTGCCAAATAGTTTAAAACTTTATTATTTTTTCTTATGCACACTCCTAAGTATGTTGGTGACAACCAAGTCAAAAAAAAATCTAAAAAGGAAAATCCTTTTTTTGCCCCAGTTTTTGTGATGAGGACTTTTTAAATTTTTTCTTGGTTGGACCGAACTTCAACATAAGGCTGCCTACATATCTTGTCAAAGAAATAATCAGGTCAAACGTAATTCATAGTTTTGATATATGAAGTATAAAAATTTTATTTCATTTTATTTTTTGAAGAAGGGTAAAAATCCTATTTTTTAGAAAGGATAAACAATTTTTTAAAATTTTTAAATAAGGATTAAGAACTTCTTCTTATTATTTTTTTGAAATTTTAAATAAGGATCACCGAACCTGAAGAGGAAATTATCAATAAAATAAAAAATAAAAGAAAACGTATCATACAGTTACATCAAATTCTATTAAGGTAAAGTTGAATCTTAAATGAAAAGAATAAGTACCGTAAAAGCTTGACTGAACCACGATTAGAACACTCACAATTTTCGGTGTGAATGTATGTTGTGTTTATATAAAATTAATGAATAAAGAGAATAAAGAGATGAATATGTTTGTGGGTATGTTACCAATTATTTTTTTCTTTTCACTTTTTGTTATGTGTGCCTCTGTGCTTTTTTTTTGTGTTGTGCCGAATGGTCTTTTTTTGTGTGTTGTCCGTCTGTGTTTTTTTTTCTTTTGACTGTTGGTTGTTCTTGGTGTGTGTAGTACGTAGTATATGTGTGAAGTGTTGCTTGTAGGATAGTTTTTTTTTTCTCTTCTTTTTTTTTTGTTTGCTGATTGTTGGTTGTAGTATATTTATTATTGCTTATTTTTTCTCGTGTGGGTGTGTTGTGGGTGTATATAGGAAGTGTGTGATGTGTTGTGTGTGTGTCGTGTGTAGTGTGAGGGGGAAGTGGGGGTTAAGGTGAAGTGGGGGTGAGGGTAGTGAGGTTGTAGGGGTGAGGAGTTAAAGTTATTATTATTTTAATATAATATAATATAATATAATATAAAAAATTGAGTAGTTAATAGAGTAATAAATTATAATTAAGAAATACAAGCTTATTTATTAAATTTAAATTAAATTAAAACATGTAGTTTTTGTTATTTTCAAATATTTTAAAATAAACTTACTAAAATAAGAAAAAATTAAAATATCTAATTTAAATATAAAAGAAATACTTAAGGAATAAAAAAAATTGTAAAACCTTATGATCGGTCAAAAATTACGTGTCTACAGATGCTTATGTTTTATTTGATCTGGGTGATACTTTGTCATTTGATACTCCTTATGTGGCCATGAGATTTGATATTGGTCCTGAGATTATTTCTAATCCATTTCATGTCTCTACTTCCGTTGGTGATTACATTGTTGCAAAAAGGGTTTATAGAAATTTTATTATTTATGTTTCTGATAGAGTCACTCAAGTTGATATTTTAGAGCTTGATATGTTAGATTTTGATGATATTCTTGGGATGAATTGGCTGCATGCATGTTATGATTCCATAGATTGTAGGACCCGATTGGTTACATTCAAGCATCCGAATGAACTTATTATTTCATGGGAAGGGTGAAATTATGTTCTTAAGGTCCAATTTATATCTTGCCTAAAGGCTAGGAAGATGATCTATGAGGGTTGCATTTATCATTTAGTTCAGGTTAGGGAACATATTCTGAAACCCCTATTGTTGAGTCAGTTTCAATTATAAATAAGTTTTCAGAAGTGTTTCCTGATGATCTTCCCGGTATTCCACTCGAAAGGGGGATTGAATTCGGTATTAACTTCTCCTAGATACATAGTGTATCTCTATTCCTCCTTAGCGTGTGGCCCCAATATAACTTAGGGAATTAAAAGATCAGTTGAAGGATTTATTGGATAGGGGATTCATTAGAACGAGTATCTTACCATGGGGTGCTCTAGTATTGTTTATTCAGAAGAAGGATGATTTCCTCCAAATATGCATTGACTATCGACAATTGAATAAGGTCACCATAAAGAATAAGTATCCTATTCCAAAGATAAACGACTTGTTTGATAAACGACTTGTTTGATCAACTCCAAGGAGTGATTTACTTCTCCAAGATTGACCTTTGATCTGGTTATCACCAATTGAAGGTGAAAGAGAATGATATTCCGAGGACAACTTTTTTAATCTGGTTTTGTCATTATGAGTTTTTGGTGATGTCTTTTGGTTTGACTAATGCCTTAGCGGAGTTTATGGATTTGATGAATATAGTCTTTAAACAATATATTGATTTGTTTGTGATTGTGTTTATTGATGATATTTTGATTTACTCACGGAGTGAGGATGAGCATGTTGAGCATTTGAGAGGTGTGTTGAAAATTCTTAAGGAGTGTGAATTGTATGCTAAGTTTAGGAAATGTGATTTTTGGTTGATATTTGTTGCTTTCCTTGGCCATATTGGCTCTAGTGAAGGTATTCAAATTGATCATAAGAAAATCGAGGAGGTTATGAATTGGCCTAGACCTTTTTCTTCTTAAGATTCAAGCAGTTTCTCGGGTTTGGACGGTTACTGTAGAAGGTTTGTGGAAGGATTTTTCACTATTACTTCACCTTTGACGACATTGACTCAAAAAAGTTAAATTTATATGGTCGGAAGCTTGTGAGAAGAGTTTTCAGAAATTGAATGATAGGCTCACTTCTACCCCTATATTGACATTACTAGAAATATTAGATGGTTTTGTGGTTTATTATGATGCTTCACGAATTGGTCTTGGTCGTGTTTTGATGCAACATGGGAAAGTTATCGACTATGCTTCAAGACAATTGAAGGTGCATGAAAATAATTATCTGACTCATGATTTGGAGTTAACGATGGTAGTGTTTGCCCTAAAGATTTGGAGGCATTACTTGTATGGTGTTCATGTAGATGTGTTTACCGACCACAAGAGTTTGAAAGGATTTGAATCTTTGCCAAAGGAGATGTCTTGAGTTATTAAAGGATTACGTCATAAGTTTCCTCTATCATCCTAGTAAAGTTAATGTGGTGGTGGATGCTATTAGTCAACTATCGATGGGTAGTGTGGCTCCTGTAGAAGATGATAGAAAAAGGTTAGTTCGTGATGTTCATAGATTGGACCGATTGGGTGTTTGTTTGGTTGACTCTAATGAAGGTA
>JAJOOE010000483.1:0-57827 GCA_036250405.1 Solanum raphanifolium | reverse complement strand
AAATTGGAAATAATTTTAAAAAGAAATTTTAATTTTTTTTGGGGTGGAGGGCTGGTTGCGGGGGGATTGAGGGTAGGGTGAAAATAAAATTTTGAAATAGGAAATAATTTTTTAAAAAAACTTTAATTTTTTTTTTGGGGGGGGAGGGTAAGGGGCTGGCGGGAAGGGGGGGGATTGGGGTAAAATAATGATTTAATCAAAGACACGATATTCACAACATATTCAATTGATTGTGCCAAAAAATAATGTCATTAAAATTATTGAATAAAAAATCCCAAAATTTTGAGAAATAAAGATAAATATCAATAAACTTATTTAAAATTATAAAAATGTATTTTGTACTATTGAATAAATAAAACTTAACAGTTACGAATTTTGAAAATATTAGGCCAAAATTGGTGTCAATAGCTTGTTCTATATATTATCTTTTTGAGATTGGTCAAACTATGATTCCTATTAAGTATCCATGTTTTGGAACTCACACTGCACTTCTGCATGTTTTTCTAGTATAGTGCCTAGTATGAGCCATCCTTGTTGATTCCTGATTGGCTTAGCATCTTATTGTTTGAATCATGGTGAGTGTTTTTGTATCTAAAGACTTGCCTCCTTCCTTCTTTATTGTGTTGTCTTTATATTTTTGTATACTTTTAGACAGACATGTTTTGTATAGCTCTACTATTGTACTTTAGACGCACCTCTACCTATGATACCAAGTTCAGAGTTTGATTATTGTACATATTCATCTTTCTTGGTTTCTTTGGGACCTTGTTATATATTTAATACTTTTCTGTATATATAATATGCTAGGGCCATTCTTATATTATTGTTTCTTCCACACAATAAGTTTTAGTTTTATTTATCACATGTTATCTCGGGTATTAGCTTGCCTACTAGGGATTTATGGTAGGCGGCATCATGATTCAATATTCGAGTCATCAAAATGTGGTATTAGAACTTATGGTTCATTGGTCATACTAGTACATGAGAAAGTGCCTAGTAAAGTCACACAAATTTTTGTGATGGCGTCTTCATCCTATCTTCGAAAGGCTATATGACATTTTAAGGAATATTTCATATTTCTTGTTCCTTTTATCATGTCTTATTGACTCTATCCAGATCAAACATTCTTTGTTTTATTCATTCTCAGATGGTTAGAATGAGGTCTTTGTGAGCAGATCTAATGCTTCTGCACCTACAACTAGATCCCCCGCTAAGAATTGAGGCAAAGGTCAACCTAGAAGTTGAGATACGACACGAGTTGCAATACCAACTCGAGACTAAAATAAGGCACCATTACTAGAGCTTGACATCAAGAAGGTATGTCCCAGGAAAAGACTTTACCTAGCACATCGGGGGGTTCTTAGGTTAGGAATGAGGTGCACACATTAGCCAAGGCAGTGGCTTAGGGTGTTCAGGTTCTAAGAAAATAGCCTAATGCTTTGGCTCCTCATTTTGCAGTATTGCTAATGACAGTTGTTGCTCAACCTATGACAACTAGGCTAGTTATGTTTTCTGAAGAATGGAAGATGTTGGGCTAGTTAATCATTTTGGGTACTCTAAGTTCTCGAATGCTATAGGTGAGGATGCCCATGAGTTTCTAATTAGAAGTCAAGAAAGGTTATGTAACCTTAACCTAGTGGATTCGTGCGAGTTTGATCATACAAAATTTCATATGGAAGGGCTAGAACTGAAGTGTTGGAGGTCTTATCTTAAGTATAGGCCAGTTGACACCATCGATTACTTGGGCTCAGTTCTATGAGGCTTCCTTGGTGAAGTATGTGTCTGACAGTCCGAGAGAGTTATTGCAAAATGATTTCACAACTCATCAGCAAGGATAAATATTTTTTCTAAAGTATGAGACGTTATTCCATGAATTAGATAAGGATGTTGTTATGATCATGCCAATAGAGCACGAGTGAGTTTTCTAGTTCGTCAAGGGATTGGCTTTACCTCTTTAGTTGGTTATAATGAACCTAGTGACATCATGCTTTTATCATAACCCAAAGTACACCCTATACATGACATAGTGAATAAGACCTTGAGAGGCCCTAAAAATGTCACTTGACATAAGCATGACGTAAAGAAATACAGGAAGAGAGAGAATAGGCAATATAAGTCGCAGCCCGTAAGCATGACGTAAAGAAATACAGTAAGAGAGAGAATACGCAATATAAGTCTTAGCCCATAAGATGACATAAAAGGTACCAACAAAGTACATAAAACAATACGTGGAATATTACTAAGTCTAACATAACCTTTTGAACATCATGGGAGTGGTTGGGACGTAACCCATACAGCATGTACAAGTCTGAACTAAAAGTCAATAAAAGTAATAAAACGTCAAAGGTCATGTCCGAGAACTATGAGGAATCACCAACCCAAGTAGTCGATAGCGGAGCAATCCACCTAAGTACGTCTAGGTGGAGGAGTGTTAGATCCTATATTATGAGACAATATAGGTATACATATTCATTAGTTCTATGAATGTACCAAGTATGGGAAAATGCATAGAAACACAAAACATGATAATATGGTGAACTTAAACATGACCAAGTAAAACATAATCAAGGCCTTTAAAGAGAAATCACAAGTCATGAACAAGGTCAATGCATACTTGAAAACCATAGGAAACACTTCAAAGGACCTTTGAAGAAAACATAGTTCATTTGTGGGATATTTACCGTTATTTGACAATAAGACCATGCGAGGTATAACATGAAATATGGTGTAACCCTCACACCGAAAAGAGAGGGGTTACTTGTCAAGGTAGAACTCCATATCATTCATTATTTCTAAAGTGGATCCACTAGCTAGAACATTTAAGACAATCCTACGAGGGCACACATTTTGGGACAATGAAATTACTAGTAAAGACCAAATCTCTACTAACAGTAAGGTCTTCATTCCAAAGTCCTCTCGGTAATAAGTAAATTCCAACATAAAAGACATAATCATAGTCATATCAAATTACTTGGAAAGGCAACAATTAAGACTACCAATCCAATCAAAAGTTCATATTAGAATAGTTGCATTCAAAACCATGATTTCATAAACTTGTTCATAATAGACAGTAACCTTTCTAAGCATCTAAATCATGATTCAATCCAAATGTGAGAAAATCTTTGACAAATTATTCACACTTATCTTAAAAGCATCCTTTAGTCATAATTCATTCTTTTCATAAAACATGTATGAATCCATAATCAATCCATAAATGGAAGTTCATGAGTTCATAGTCATAATGAAGTATAAAGCATGGGTCCATATGAAATCAATTAGAAACATGAAGTTGAGTCAAATCAGTCTTAATAAGAGAAAATAATAACAATTGAATCATAATAAATTGGACCCCTGAAGAATAGCATGAAACCCTAGATAATTAGGTGAAATTGAATTGGATATTTGAGTTTCTTTTGGAACCCAATGAAAGGGACTCATTGGTGAATTCACACATACCTTGGGTAATAAAGACCCTAGTAATGGAGGAATAAACCTTGAATCCTGATGAAACCCTAGCTTGACTTGAAGATCCCTGGAGTGAATATTGGAGAAGAAGACTTAAAAGCGTCTTGAGGTTTTGCGTGAATGAGAGGGAATGTGGTCACTTTTAAGGGTAAAAGCAATTATAAGGGTAGTTATAGGTTAAAATGACATAGTTTAGGGATTAATAGAATAGGAAAATAGCAAAACACTCTAACTTAAAATCTATCGGATGACTCATACGGTCCATAGGACTTTCTACGGACCATCTTGGTCAGTCGTAGAGTCAAGTACTGGGGTCTAATTTTTGGCCAATTTCTACGAATCACCTTCTACGGTCCGTAGAACTTTCTATAGGTCGTAGGCCCTTCTCGTAAGAACCCATTTTCCAAAAGTTCCACCAAGTCTGGACCCTTTTCTATGGACCCCTTCCTATGGGTTGTAGGTTCTTTTAATAACCATCCTATTAGTCCATAGGAATGTTCAGAAACCCAAAAAATTCATCATCTTTCAAGTTCCTTCCTATGACTGCATTCTACAAACCGTAGGACCTTGTATGGGCTTGTAGAACTGAACAAGTGCCTAATTTATGCAACTTTCCTTCCCAGTCATAACTACTTATTTCTGATGTGTTACAGTATCTCCCCATTGGGAACATTCTTCCTCGAATGAGACTCAAACTAGCATGAATAGGGTAGCGAGAGAAACTAACAACCCAAAATGAATGCAATTTATATGAAAATTCACATAATCAAGGAGTAATCGACTACAAGCTAAAACATAAACTTAAAACAAGTTTTCATGAACATGCATGTATATAGAAACATGAGAATGACTAAAATGCATGAATTCTAAAGCATAAACCATAAGGAACTTAATACCTCAAGCTAGAATAGGAGCGGAGGGAAAGAGATGAGGATACTTGGACATCATATTGACTTTGGTCTCCCAAGTGGCACCCTCAACTAATTGAGTCCTCCATAGAACCTTTACGAATACAACTTCTTTATTTCTCAATTTTCAAATTTGACGATCAAATATTTCAACCGGAACTTCTTTATACAAGAGACTTCCCTTAAATCCCAATTTTTCCAATGGAATTATAGACATTGCATCTTTGACACAGTTTTTTTAACAAAGAGACATGGAATACTGGATGTACTGATGCAAAATCTGAAGGTAATTCAAATTCATAGGCCACCTTGCCAGTGCGCCGTCAAAATATGATACAGGACTACATAATAGGAACTAAGATTCCATTTCTTTCTAAGCCTCATCATGCCCTTCATACCTGAGATATTTAAGTAAAACCAATCATCAACGTCAAATTCAATCTCTCTCCTTGTAACATCGGCATAAGACTTTTATTGATTTTGAGTCATTTTCAACCTTTCTTGAATAAGTCGAACCTTCTCCATAGCCTCATGCACTAACTCGGACCCTATCAATGCGACCTCACCGAATTCAAACCAGCGAATAGGTGGACCTACACCTCCTACGATAGAGACCCTCAAATGGAGCCATTTGGATACTTGAGTGATAACTATTATTATAAGCAAACTCAATCAACGACAAATTATCATGCCAATTACCCTTGAAGTCAATCACACAAGCTCTCAATATATATTCAAAGTTTGAATAGTACGATCGTATTGTTCATCAATATGAGGATGAAACGTTTTACTAAGCTTCACTTGAATACCCAGAATCCTTCTAAAAAGACCTTCAAAATTAAAACATGAACTGAGTACCATGATTACAGATAATGGATAATGGCACCCCATTCAACCTTATCATTTCACAAATATCAAGCTTAGCATAACCCTAGATTGAAAATAAAGTCTGTACCAGAAGAAAATGAGCCGACATAGTCATTCGGTCCGCAATAACCTAAATTGAGTCAAATTGACACCAAGTATGAGGCAAACCTGTAACGAAGTCCATATTTAAATCTTACCACTTCCAAGTAGGAATGCTAATGTCTTGAGTCAAATCACCCAATTTTTGATGCTTAACTTTCAGTTGTTGATAATTAGGACATTTACCAATAAATTTTGTGATATCCCTCTTTATCAATTACACCAATTGATCTCCCATGAATCACGGTATATCTTGGTGGATCCTGATGATTAGAATACCAAGAACTGTGAGTCTTCCATCAAAATCTAATATCTCTACTCATTCACATTCAGAACACATAATCGACTTTTGTTATGAAGGACAACATCTCCTCCTTGGGAGAAAGCCTTATTGGATTTTTTGGAAATCGACTTCTTCAAAGTCAACTAAAATTAGATCAAGATCTTGCATAACATTCACATCTAAAACAAGAGATGATTCTAAACCATTATGAACAATCACATCACCCTTGGTAGAATCAATCAAGCAAACACACAATTGGGCTAGCCTATGAACATCGTGAACTATTTATTTCTTACCATCCTTAACATGAGCAACACTACACATCAACAGTCTACTAAGAGCATCGGCCACCATATTCGCCTTATCCAGATGATAAAAGACCCTCATATCGTAATCTTTCAATAACTCAAGTCATCTCCTTTCGCAACGATTCAAGTCTGAGTGAACACATACTTCAAACTCTTGTGGTTGGTAAACACATCCACATGGACACCATAAAGATAGTGTATCAAAATATTTAAAACAAATTAGAATATCATCAATAAATACAATCATAAACATGTAAAGATATTGTTTGAAAATCTTATTCATAAGATTCATGAAAGTTGTTGGGGGCATTAGTCAACTCAAATGACATTACCAAAAACTCATAGTGACCATGCCAAGTTCAAAAAACTGTGTTAAGAATGTAACTTTAATTTACTCTCAAGTGATGATTACCCGATCGAAGATCAATCTTAGAGAACAAGCTCGCACCGGAGAGTTGATGAAATAAGTCATCAATACTTGGAATAGGATACTTATTCACTATTGTAACCTTGTCAATTGACGGTGGTCAATACACATACAGAGTGAACCATATTTGTTTCAAACAAATAACACTGGAGCACCCTATGGTGAGATACTTGGTCTAATGAAACCCTTATCTAACAAATATTTCAAGTGATCCTTTAATTCCTTAAGTTCTTTTAGAGCCATATGGTAAGGATATATGTAGATAGGTTGCGTATCTAGGAGCATATCAATACCGAAGTCAATTTTCCTTTCGGGAGGAGTATCAAGATTAGCAGTGTCACGCCCCGAGCCTACACCCTAGACGTGGCCGACACTCGAGAACCATTGCTGGCCCCAAGCGAACCCTTGTCCTGGCTTACTTACTCAGCAGAAGACTTAACTTAACAAGATAATCTCAACACATAACTTTAAAAAAATATAAACTTAGCCAAAACAGCAACTGAAGTCGGTAAACAACATCTGAATGATAATATAAAGACAACTGAACTACTAATTGACTAACTGTGTATGAAGCCTCTAAAACAACTGAGATGGATGTCGGGAGAAACCCCACGACATCCTAATGAACTAATGAAATAACTGAAAGCAATAAAGGGAGTCCTCCGAAATGCAAGACGCTTACCAACAGACTCTGGAATGCTTACTAGATCAACGATGGATTGAATGCCGATCCTAATTACATGTATCTGTATCATAATAAGATGCAGGACAACCTGCATCAGTACATTGAATGTACGAGTATGCGAGTTGGAATTCTAAAATACAACATAGGCTTGAAAGGAATCTAAAGGAAATTAAAGAACTTACCTGGCTCAACTCAATTAAACATAACTGAACTTATTTCAATATAAAGCAGTTTAAAACAAGTGCAATATAAAGAAAAACTGTTTAAAAACATAATGTCAACTCTGTGTGTATGCAAGGATACAACAAAACTCTGAAATGTATGTTAAAAGACAATAAACTGTGTATATAAGAATACAATTACTGTTGTGGGGAGTTTCGATAACCGACAACCATCACTTAAGAGCTATAGGGATGATACAACGTTTCTTGGCCCCACGCTGCCAGGGCCATCCTATACCTTGCCGGGGGTATAGAACCTGAACTATTAAGTGGATCCACTAGTCTATGCTAAAAAGCATTAAAGGATTCATCTAAAAAGTATGACCCTTTTCTACCCATGATGGCTACATGGTTTATGGGGAATGTGGGTTCTCTGAACGCTCCCCCATATCGGTGCTCAATACTACTCCCAAATTATGATACTAGCTCTTTATGTTTAAAAACATATTTCTTTCTGTGATTTGAGATAATTGCTCAAAAACTTAGCTCAAAGGCTATCTTGGAAATCAAAGTTTCCCCTCTTGCTTAATTATGAAAGCATTTACTCTTTTCTGAAAACTAGCACGAAGGTTCTTTGGAAATCGAGGTTTCCTTTCTTATTTAAATGTGAAAACATTTTAAACTCTTTGGGAATACATAGTCGCCATATACTTTTGACGAAATGAACTTCAAGCTTTACTCTTTACTGAACTCAAGACTTAAGTCTTAAAACAAAGTTAAAACATTTGCAAAAGACATTTGGAAAACTTTAAGAACTTTTCTAGACTTTGATCTTAACTGCTCTTGACTTGAGTCTTAAATGGTCCTTGAATTGAATTATGGATTCAAGGATTTTTATTTGTGATAGGAATGATCTTAAATAGCTAAACATGAGAAAAGTCACGAAATCACCATCTTGGAACAAGTCCGCGATGCATAGATGTTTTAAATAATTACTCGCGAAATTAATTTTTTAGACAGAGGAGTCTGCGTCTTAACCACGACAGGGAGAAACTTTTTGGTCACTGGGGGAGCAAGTCCGTGACGCGGACTTGCGTGCCAGATCACGCTTGACTTTTTCCTTCTCCATTTTACAGCCCCAATTCACCTAAATTCGACTATAATTCTCAAATTCATTTTAGATTCTGATACCCAACATATGTACTCAAGAACCTAACTCAAAATAACTCTAAAACTCAATGTAAAGATCTCAGAAACTCCTCTATTCAGCCCAATTCAAGAACAGCATTCAAATTCAAGAATACATGTCAAGAACATCAACTTTCAAACTCTTTTAGCATGAATTTCGCTGAACTAAACATGTTTGGCACGTGGGCGAATGAACCCAATGCTATGAAAGACTCACATACCTTGTAAGATGAATTTCCTTGGCAAATCCACAACCAAAATCAATCGTTCTTGGCGAACCTTGAGATTTTCCTCTCCTTTTTCCTCTTTTCTCATTTCTCCATGCCCAAGCGTGAATTTTCAATTGACTAAACTGATATCATTCTGATTGGACCCTTTAATTAATTCACTAAAATGAATTAAATTAATTAGGTAAGGAAAATACTAACATACCCTTCAAAAATCTGGATTAGACTTTCCTTAACCGCACAACCCAACTTCTAAAGGGAATAACTTACTCATATGAACTCGGAATCGCACAATATTGGCGGCGTTGGAAAGATAATTCCAAGATATTTCCAACCATATCTAGAAGTACACCAAAATCATCCGGAGCTAGGAGTTATGGCTGTTTGAAGTGGACCAAAACTCAACTTTTCCTAAAAACAAATTTTCCAGATTTTCATTCTTTCCAAAAATGGCTATTTCCAATTATTAGCTTGTTCCTAGTTATTTCAAATTGCGCGATGTTACAATATCTCCCCCTTGGGAACATTCGTCCTCAAATGAGATTACTCTTACTGTGCTAAGGGTGAAATATCAAGTTCAAACACCCAACAAGCAGATGCAACTAACAACATGCTCACTCATAATTTAAAGAGTACTAAGAAGAGAATTAGTACCTTGGTCTGCACTTTATCCAGACTCAAAGAGATGTGGATATCTCTTCTTCATGTCCTCTTCAGCTTTCCAAGTAGCTTCCTCACCAAATTGATTCATCCAAAGGACTTTGACTGATGCTACCTCTTTTGTTCTCAACTTGCCAACTTGGCGATCTAGAATCTGAACAGGAATCTCCTCATAAGATAAGCTATCTTTGATCTCAATATTTTTAGTTAGTATGATCAATGAAGGATCGCCCATGCACTTTTTCAACATGGAGATGTGAAACACCAGTTGAACCGCGGCTAACTCTTGTGGTAGCTCCAACTCATAAGCTACATTGTCAATCTTCTTAGATATTCGGTAAGGTCCAATGTCCCAAGGACTAAGTTTCCCCTTTTTACCAAACCTCATAACACCCTTCATGGGTGAAACTTTTAGATATACCCAATCATATACTTCAAACTCTAACGCTCTTATCCTAACATCAGTGTAGGATTTCTGATGACTCTGTGCCGTTTTCAACCTCTCTTGAATCACATTCACCTTCTCCATAGCTTGATGAACTAGATCTGGTCCTATCAACCCTTCTTCACCAACTTCAAACCATCCAATATGAGATCTATATCTTCTCCCATAAAGAGCTTCATATAGAGCCATCTGGATGCTAGAGTGGTAACTATTGTTGTAAGTGAACTCACTGAGAGGTAGGTGATTATCCCAATTACCCTTGAAATCGATCACGCATTCCCTCACCATATCCTCTAAAGTCTGGATAGTGCGCTCTGCTTGCCCATCTGTCTGACGATGAAATGCGGTACTTAAGTTCCCCTTTGAACCTAAACCTTTTTGGAATGACTTCCAAAACTGTGCAATAAATTGCACACTTCTGTCTAAAATACTGGAGACTAGGACTCCATTAAGTCTTACTACCTCCTGAATATACAACCTGGAATAATCTGCTACTGAATGAGTAGTCTTCACCGGTAAAAAGTGGGCTGATTTTGTCATTCTGTCGACAATCACCCAAATAGAATCATGCTGCCTGCGAGACCTTGGTAAACCTGTGATGAAATCTATATTAATCATCTCCCACTTCCATTCCAAAAATTCTATATTCTGAGCCAAGCCACTGGGCCTTTGGTGCTCTACTTTAACTTGTTGGCAATTTGAGCACTTAACAACCAATTCTTTAATGCCCTTCTTCATACTATTCCACCAATACACCTCCTTCAAATCATGATACATCTTTGTGTTCTGGATGAATGGAATATCTGGAGCCATGAGCTTCCTCCATGATCCTCTCTTGGAGTCCATCCACCATTGGTACACACAATCTACCTTGATATCTCAGTATGACATCTCCCTCTTATTCAAAAGCTAATACTTTTTGCTTATTAACATTTGCCTTCAATTCAAGCAAAATAGGGTCTTGGTGTTGCTTGCCTTTACTTCTGACACTAATGATGATTCAGCCTGATTCATCACCACTATTCCTCCTTTTGTGGAATCCATGAGCTTGACTCCCAGGCGTGCAAGTCTATGCACATCTTTTGCTAACACTCTCTTTTCTTCGTGAACATGGGTGGTACTACTCATAGACAACTTGCTTAAGGCATCAGCAACAACATTGGCCTTACCTGGGTGGTAAAGAATACTTATGTCATAATCCTTGAGTAATTCTAACCACCTCCTCTATCTAAGATTGAGTTCTTTCTGAGTAAACACATACTGGAGGCTTTTGTGAACAGTGAATACATCAACATGAACACCATACAAATAATGACGCCATATCGTCAAAGAGAATACTATAGTAGCCAATTCTAAGTCATGGGTTGGGTAGTTATTCTCATGAACTTTCAACTGTCTAGAGGCATAAGCTATAACCTTGCTATTCTGCATTAATACAGAACCCAAACCAACACTAGATGCATCACAATACACCACAAAACCTTGCGTACCTTCTGGTAAGGTCAATACTAGGGCAGTAGTTAACCTTTTTTTCTATTCCTGAAAGCTTTTCTCACAAGCTTTAGACTATTGAAACTTAACTGTCTTGTGAGTCAATTTGGTCAAAGGGGACGAAATAGATGAGAAACCCTCTACGAACCTTCTATAATATCTAACCAAGCCCAAGAAAATCCTAATATCAGTTGGAGATGTGGGTCTAGGCCAACTCTGCACTGCCTCTATTTTCTAGGTATCAACACTAATTCCATCACCGGAAATTATATGGCCCAAGAACGCCATAGACTTAAACCAAAACTCACATTTCGAGAACTTAGCATACAACTCCTTCTCTTTCAAAGTGTGAAGAACTATTCTGAGATGGCTAGCATGATCTTCTTCATTCCTTGGATATATTAGTATGTCATCAATAAAGATGATAACAAACATATCTAAATAAGGTTTGAAGACTCTATTCATAAGGTCCATGAACGCGGCGGTTGCATTAGTCAAACCGAACGACATGACCAGAAACTCATAATGACCATACTGGATCCTGAATGCTGTCTTGGGAATATCACATTCCCTTACTTTGAACTGATGGTAGCCAGATCTGAGGTCTATCTTCGAAAAACAAGAAGCACCCTGAAGATGATCGAAAAGAGCATCAATTCTTGGAAGAGGATACTTGTTCTTGATGGTAACCTTATACAACTAACGGTAATCTATATACATCCTAAGGGAACCATCTTTCTTTCTCACAAATAAGACCGGAGCGCCCCAAGGTGAGACATTTGGTCGAGTCAATTCTTTCTCTAAAAGATCTTTCAATTGCTCTTTAAGCTCTTTCAACTCTGTTGGTGCCATTCTATATGGAGGAATAGAGATAGGATGAGTATCTAGGAGAACATCTATACCGAAGTCTATCTCTCTCTTCAGAGAGACTCCGGGTAGATCATAAGGAAAGACTTCTGGAAACTCGTTTACTATAGGAACTGACTAGATAAGAGGTATATTCATTAACTAGGACTAAGTGATAGACATATCCCTTAGAAACCAACTTCCTTGCCTTAAGGTACGAAGTGAAATGACCCCTAGGCGTTGTTGAATTACTTTTCCACTCTAAGACTGGCTTATTTGGAAACTGGAACTTGACAACTCCAGTTCTACAATCAACTAAGGCATAACATGCATAAAGCCAATCCATACCAAGAATGACATTAAAATCTACCATGTCTAACTCAATTAAATCAGCCATGGTACATTTGTGATTGACGGAAACGGGACAATCATGATAAACTCTCTCTGCTAGAATGGACTCACCAACAGGTGTAGAAACACTGAATGGTTCACTAAGTTGCTTAGGAATAACATCAAAATTCATAGCAACATATGGTGTTACAAAGGACAAACTCGCTCCTGGATCTAGCAAAACATAAACAGTAAAGTCAAAGACTTGGATCATACCAGTGACAACATCTGGAGAATCCTCTTGCTCTTGGCGACTGTTGATAGCATATAAGCGGTTTGCTCCTCCGCCAGTATCGAAACTAGACCCTCTAGGTGCAGTTCTGTCTGGTGGAGCAACTGAAGAAGACTAGGCTCTGTTGCCCCCATTACCATTACCTTGCCTGTTCTTTGGACACTCTCGTATGAAATGCCCATTCTAACCACACTTGAAACAACCAGTGGAGCCCTCACGACAAGTACTTGAGTGGTTCCTACCACACTTGGTGCATACAGAAGGCTTACTACCCCGTTGTACCACGCTACCCTGAGAATAAGTAGGTTTAGCTCTGAAATTCTGACTATTGTACTCACCTTTGTTCTTAGGTGCAGGTGCACTAGCAGATGATGGAGCAGGTCCCTTCTGTTTCTATTGGAAGGATGACCGGTTGGCATTACTCTTCTGATGTTCGGACTCGTGCCCTATCTTAGCTCTCTTGTTCTTAAACTCTTCTCTATCCCTTAGCTTCTCTTCCTCAACTTGTTGCACATATACCATTAACCTTGAGATTCCATGTCACCTATCAACATGGAAACCCTACCTTCCTTACTCGATAGACGAGCCAGCCCATCATCAAACAAGCTCATTCTACTCCTCATGTCCGCAACCATTTTCGAAGCATAACGGGACAGTTGGGTGAACTCTATCCCATACTTATGAACACTCATAGAATCTTGCTTAAGTGTGAGGAACTCTCGTACCTTAGCCTCTTTCAGTTCCTGGGGAAAGAAATTCCCCAAGAAAGCCTCCTCAAAACAAGCCCAACTTGGAGGCGGTGTATCCTCATCTCTACCCTCTTCCCACTGATCAAACCAAGTCCTAGAAACATTCTTCTGTTGATATGCAACTAGTTCAACTTGCTCAGTATCGGCAACATGCATGACCTCAAATACCTTTTTCAGTTCCTCAATAAAATTCTCTGAATCCTCAGTTGTGCTCGAACCCGTGAAACTTGGAGGATTCATCTTCAAGAATTCTCGGATCCTAGAAGTATCAGCCACTTCCTATCTAGCTCATCTTTGTTGCCCATCTTGGTTGGTCACAACTTGGCTTAACATCTGATAGCCTCACGGAACTCAACATTGGTAACTTCTCCTTGACGTTGCACTTCATGTGCATTTGGTAACTCTTATTCCTCAACATTATGTCTAGCGGGAAGACCTCTGACAGCTCTTCGTGGAGGCATGATTATTTGAAAACACACGGAAGCACGAATTAGAAAGAAACATTTTAGAGATCAAACTCTAACACACGAATGAGTGTGAAAGAAGTGAGAAAATTTTCTAAGTGTTGCAGCCCCCTAATTATAGATGTGGCACGCTTCACACAGATAACTAGGACTCTACAAACACGGCTTCATAGATTCCCTAGGACTCTTGAACTCTGTGCTCTGATACCAAGTTTGTAACGCCCCGAGCCTACGCCTTGGGCGGGACTGGCAGTCGAGAACCGTTGCTGGCCCAAGCGAACCCTTGGCCTGGCTTACTTACTCAGTGGAAGACAGATGAGTCCACAAATTGGACTCATTTTAGGGCTATATTTTAATAGCAATTGTGTCCTCAAATGCTTATTTAGTCTAAATATCTAATGAAATCACTTAAATTTTAGGTATTTGATGTTTGAAGGAAAGCATGGACACAACTTCACAAAAAGGAACAAAAAGGTTGAAAAGAATAAGTAAACGAAGGCCTGAGGATCGCCTAGTCCACTTGGAGATTCACCAAAGGGTCTCACTTCTCCTTTTGTTCAAGTGTGCTGAGCCTTGAAGGAAATGATCAAGTTGGCAGAAAAGGGAATAATCGGCGCATCGCCGAGAAGTTTCGCGAAGCAGTACTATATCACCCAATAACCTAGAGCACGACGATGATGAAGGATGGTGCAAGAAGAAGATGAACTACACCAAATAGTGAATCGCCAAGTTGATCAGCGATTCTAACTATTATTACCGAATGATCTGCCGCAACACAGATTTTTGAAAACTATAAATACTCGTTGAGAGTTATAGCTTAGTATCAGATTTTAGTATTATAATTTTTTCAGTGTCAAACAATTAATAGAATTTTAATACCTTTTCTCTGAGTTTGAGAGGGTTATGAAACTTGAAGAAGAAGAGGGTTTCATTTCCAAGGATTTGGACTTGGGTCTCTCGGATTCTTCACTTTTGGCATGTAACAAGATTTAAATATTCATACCCATTTGAATGTAAGATAATTTAGGTATAAATTTCTATATCTTGATGGGTGGCTAAAAACTCCCATTCTTGGGGTGTGATTTACTAAATATGTGTTTATATTATTGTTGGGTCTTGCTTGCTGATAGATTAAATGTATTTTAATGGTGATTTCACCTAGCGGTTGTGGTTTAATTTAATGGGTTTGTAGCTGCAAATACAAAACCACCCATGTGTTTTCGGCTTGCGAGAGAGAGAGTTCGCGAAACCAAGATCGCTAGACTGATGGCCTAAGGAGTGGGTCGACATGAGGTTCAGCCCGAAAGGGTGAGCTCTAGTCCCATATCCTAACACTCAACTCAAGAGAGTGAGTGGGGTAAGGCGTAGGCTGGCCTTCATGCGGCTAATGGGTGTCCGAGAGGAACCCATTTGAAATGGTGTAGTTTGCCCAAGAGGGAACTTATTTCCATCTAAACCCTAGCCTACTCACTATTATCTTGCAAATTTCCTATCAAAAGCATGTACCCAACGATTTATACCAATACATGTTGCGGTCATATCCCAAGAATCCCCTCTCATTCATAGATTTCTTTGTTGTTTTTACTGTTTTTGCTATACTTGTGACAAAAACCCCCATTTGATATTTGACACTTTTGTGTCACCCCATTTAATTTATAGTGTTTTTAATCGTTAATGTCTTTAGCTACGACCAGTTAGAACTAATTTTATTTTTCTATTAATTCTCGAAACCACTCCATTGGGACTCGACCCCAACCCTTGGTTGGGTTATTATACTGTTGCACGATCGTAGACACTTGCATCAGAAATTGTGTCATTGATTACGCAAACATCAAAATGGCACCGCTGCCAAGGAGTCGTGTTATTTGGGAATTCATAGTTAAATAAAAAAAATCTTTCTAGTTTTAGTTTTACTAATCTAAATTGTAGTTTTGTTTTGCTAGTTTGAATATCAAAGCAGGGAACTAAATATGGAATATCATTATGGATACCACACAGATCATCCCCTTCTGAAACTATTAAACCTCAGGGACAACCTCTTGACCTTTAAGCAAGTAGGGTATGAGACTCTTGAGGAAATGTGGTTGAAATTTCAAACAATGCTAAGTGTCCATGCCCATCTCATGGGATGACTGAAAAAGTGTTACTGGAATGCTTCTATAGAAGTTTGGGACCTTAGAATAGAAGTAACGCAAATCAACTGTTCGCAAGTGGTGTGCTGTTTCAGCCCGATGAAGTTGTAAAGAAACCCTTGATGGCATGGTTGAAGCTAACAAGGAAGAAAGGAAAGAAAAATAGTGGAATGAACTGGTTACTACGTTGGATGCTTTGTCCAACCGAGTCACCACATTGGAAGCACATGCCATGGAAAGGGAGAAACACGTTGTCCTCCAAGAGTGCAGACATGGGAAAAAGCATAGAGGTGCGCAAGATGATGAGGTCCTTGCTCTCATTCAACAAAAGATTGACGAACAAAACAAGAAGTTTAATGAGATTAAAGATAACATGGAAATTCTTAATGAGGTGTCCATTTCAAACTCCACGACTATCCAGCTGCAGGACGCTCAAATATCACATTTGATGACAGGTCACTCTCCACCATTCGCCGAGGACTCGCCCAACTACACCATGGGCAACTTTGAGGATGAAGAATAGAGGACTGGCTTGCGTCATGCCATGACGTTAACAAAGGCAATGTTTGGGAGGCAACCCAAAATCAGTTATCGCTTTCTTTTGTTTTAATAAAATAATAGTGTGTTGATTGTGCAGATGAAAGTGTGGAGAGTGAATGAAAAGTGCAGATTAGTGACTAGTAGATCCGATCGGCGGTTCACCAATAGGATCGGCGGACCCGATCTATCCCACCGTGAGACTCAAGACATCCTCAAGGTTGAGTCTGTAAAACTCGATGGAGTGAGAAACTTTTTCAGTGTATCGCCAACCTAGTTGGCGATCTTGACGGAGACCGCTGATGAGATCCCCACATGGACTGAAGGCCCTGCTACATTCGGCGAGAAAACCAGACAGTCGGCGTGCCACCGATTGATTAGGCGTACTCGACTAATATCACCGAATGGGCGCAAACTGGACGGTTTTTGCAAGCCACAAGTTTAAAAGTTCTGTTTCATTCATTTCCTCTCACTTTTTCATCCTATTAAACTCACACCTGCACTTTAGCTTTATATTTCTTGCCATTTTAAAGTATTTTAAGTGTCGAATTCTGCGCGGATCTGGATCACATTGCTGCCTAGCACGTCAGTACAGTCTAATTCAACACCAAAGGATGGTATTCGAACCCCTCAATTATTTTATCATATTTTGTACTCATTTGCATAATGATTGATAGTATAAAATCTCTGCTAAGTCTCTGAGTTACTGGGATTGCAAGTATTATTGATTATGATTCAGTAGCTTTCGCGTGATTTGAGGGACTCCCATTCGACTGTGCTTTGCGTAATTTTTTTTCTCACGGAGGAAAATGTGAAACTTCTATGGGTCTTCGTTGAAATTGTGTTATTTAAGCCTAAATTGCATTATCGGGGTTGCTAGGTGAAGTCTGACAGAAATGGGTAGAAAATAGACATGTTTGGCTGTTCGGTGAGATGAACAAAACTCGCCGAATTGCTCGGCAATTCGCCTAACGTCCCCATTTCGCCTTTAATTGCATGTATTGATTGATCTGTTACTTTCGGCGATAAGTCTGATGTCGCCAAGCACACTCGACGACTCGCCGAAAGCCTCCTTATCTGCTCCTTTGTCTGCACCCTTGTACCTTCTATGCATATTTTTAGCGAACTGCCTAATTAGATGCGCACTTCACCAACTATTTTTGTGAAGCAATTTTGCACCCAGTACTCTCTTGCCCTAGTTTAAATATTGTCTAACTTTGTCTCGAAGTAATTTACGGAAATGGCTAGACCTAAGGTCGTAGGGAGAGATATGCCACCCCGACATGTAAGAGCACGAGATTTCAAAAGAAACGAGAAGATATCAGAACTGGCAAAAGAGAGAAGAGAAAGTAAGAAAGCGAGCTCTAGCAGAAAGGTCCCCATTGATCCCACTATTCCTTCATGGAAACGTGGAGTCTACACGACTATAAACTTTTTTTTTGGTGAGCCATGACGTGGACATAATGGTTGCTACTAACATCGCTGCAAAAGCTAGGGAAAATGAACACAATGAGAACCAGAATGACAATCCGGGGACCATTGTCGAATTTTAGGCTAATGTATCAGGCAACAATACCCCGACAGATGGAGCAAGCGTGTAGACATGATACCCTCTTTACCTCTTTCTATGTTCTTTATTTACTTTAACTGTTGGATACTTATTACTTGCATTTGGCGACAAGCACATTTTATTGTGGTGGGGTGAGGCTCACCTTGTTTGGTTGATATGGATATTTGTGTTTTTATGTACAGTTGGGTTGTCTGTTTTTAATTATATTAAATACTGCTTTTTGTGGATGTTTGAGCTCATGGCTTCCTTTTGTTTTAAATTACAAAAATGATTTTGATCCTTCAGAAAATTTTTGCCACCTCTCATGTGTTGAAAGTGGCAATTCTTTTGCAAAATTTAAGTCTCAGTTCTGATCAATACTGTTGACTTGAATATTGCTATCAAATGAACAAACATGAATGCGCGGCTATGACGAGACCAAATGAAGTTGCATAGACAATATGTGAATTGTTTGCATCTTGTTGTGATTAGTCATTTATCGAATTGATTCTCTTGTAATGACCATTGCACACTAGAGAAAGTGGGTAGTCTTGTTTGACTTAAGTGTCGATGCCTTGTGTGATTAGCTTACTTTGAACCATGCATGAATAAACCTAGAATTTGCCCCGTTAGTCTGATTAATTTAGAAAGGTGTGCTCTTGAAATGATCTTATGCATCTTTTGAAGAGTGTAAGTCAAATTTGACATATACCTCTTTTGTGGCCTACCAGTGAGCGTTTGAAACTCTCTTGAACACCCTTTGAGCCTTACCTTTCTTTGGAAGAGCCTTGATGAACCTTAGACCTTACTTGACCCACTACCTATAATCCTCTTGATTTGTGGTTTAGTAAAAATAGCCAACTTAGGCCAAAAGCATAAGTTGAGGGTGTGGTGAAAAGGAAAAGGAGAATTCAAGAAGTTTAAGAAAAGTCTCCCTTAACCCATGGTGTTGCGGAACATTGGAAACCCTCCATAAAAAAAAAGTTGTGGAATAAAAGAACAAAAGAAATTGGGTTTCAAGCAATCCTTGGAGGTGAATAAAAAGATGACTTAGAAGCACTAGAAAAAGAATTGATAAAGGAAAAGAAGGGAAGGCCTTGAGAATACCACATCTCATGAGGAAAAAGTCACTGAGCCTAAATGACCATACTTTTACACTCAGCCCCATTACAACCATTAGAAAGACCTTTTTGATCTTGAGCGAGCCGAACCGAAGATCGATTGGAAAATAAGGGCAAGGCTATGGGTGAAAACATGCATTATGTTCCTCTTTTTGAGTGTGAGCGTTGCATCTGATTCATGTTCTTGAATTGATTAACCTCTGTGTGCGAGCATGGAATCATTCTTTATGTGAGGGCATTTAGATACTTTTAGTTGAGCTTGAACTTGCACAAGTAGCAAGTACAACGAGCATGAAAATCTTTGGTAATGGTGTGTCACACCTTGAATCTTTTTATATAGCTTATTTTATTTTGTAGTTTGTTATGATCCTATCTATCTTAGAAGTGGAATTGATCCATCTTGATTGATACTTGTGCCATGTGTGGTGAGATTTTTTTATTCCATGTTTTGCATCTTAGTCTAGAACTTGCCTCGCTTGTTATTGAAGTGAAATAAAAAGTGTTGATTTGTTTAGGAGATGATAATAGGCTTTCTTTGATTTGTCAAGTAAATTTTAGCCTTTTCAGATATTATATCACTAGTTAGCCTTTTGAGCCTGCAGCCTTTTATTGATAGCCATATTTTGCCCTAAACTATTTTGTTGAATTCCTAGTTTTTGCACCTTGCTTCCTTGAGCACTGTAGCACAGACTTATTATAATTGTTAAATCTGAAGAAAAGGGATGGTTGAGTGTAAAAGGTGATCAATGATAGCTACAAAGTGTTAAAAAGCCATCTTTGAAAGAATGTGATGTGAAAAAAAAAGAGATGAACAAAAGAAGTTATCTTGATGATGACCCTGGTCCTTCCAAGGACATCGTGCACCTTAGCACATGTAAAATACGTAAGTTGAGGGTGGCTATTATGAAGGGAAACTTGAAAAAAAAAATGATTGAAACATTATTGAGATGATGAGAATTACTTGTGAAATAATTGTTGAAGAGAGGGCTAAAAATAAAGAGAAGAAAATAATGGGTGATAAAGTCTAAAATTGCAAAGTGCTTAAGGAAGTGTAAGTCACTATTATATAGTTTTCCTACCCGTTCCCTAGCCTACATTACAACCCGTTAAAGTCCTATTTGATTCTGTTCAAGCATGCTTAATTAGTGGAGATGTACATAATGGGCTAGCCTATGGTTCTTTGTGCATACATGTGGATTTTATTTCTGAGTGTGAGTTGTTCTTTAATGCTAAGTCCTTAATTTATATTCAATCTTTTGATTTGAGTGTGTGGACTATTTCTTCTTGTGAGGGCACTTGTTTCATGATAGATAGGTGATGTTATTAACTTTCTTTGATGAGAATAGGTGAGCAAGCTTAAATTTAATGAGTTCAGAGTCCTTTTTTGAGGTTAGGAGGTTAGAGATTTGTTGTTATAAGGATATCTTGGACAATGATTGAGAAGTGTACTTGATGTTTTGAAATTGGTATATGGCCTAAGTGTTTGTAGCAATGATTATTTGAGATGAGCTTTAATGTTTGCTCGAGGAAGAACAAAAGTTTAAGTGTGAGGTGTTGATGTGAGGCCAAAATACATATTTTTAATCATTATTTGCCTCATATTTATTATTTATATTTGTCCTTTTTTAGCATGAATTTTATGAATTGTGCTTAATAGTGTATTTTATTTGTAGGATTGAATTGATGGAAAAATAAAGAAGTTTGGAGCTAAAAGAATTAAAGATGGAAGATTGAAGAAGGAAATCAAACAGATAGCTTAATGGATTAATTTTAATATAATAATAATATTTTTTATATATGGGCAAAGTGCTAGAGTCGGACACTGTTCACGTGGAATTCAACTCCTTTTAGGCTTTGAGTTCCTAATTTTTTTTTGACTAAATTATTTTATTCAGGGTTTTCTACATCTATAAATAGTCCATAAGAATAATTATTAGGGGAGGAGGATACAATGTAAAAAGTAGCTTTTGATTTAGGGTTTCTTCTTTTCTTCTCTTTTATTTTATTTTACATCTTTTATTTGAATGATTCGTTATAATTGCTCTATGTCTATGTGGAGTTAATATTCTTGTTCTTGGATTATATTTACTTACAATATGATTGTTTAGTGATTTTGATTTGGCATGATTTGTTTATCATATTAGTTGTTCTTATATTCTTGTGATTACTATTTTGATGCTTGATTACCATTAAAATAAACATATTGTCCGAATTGAACTTGGGAGAGGAATAAGGGGATAGAATGTGGGACATAAGGAGCTTGTTTAACTCTAAATAGCTAGGGTTGATTCCTATATATAGGGATATACCTAGAAACCTCGCTTGGGTCACCATACAGAAAGAAATCGGGATGCTCGGTACTTAATCCATCCTATCCAGCTCAACGATGTAGTTAGGGTGTTATTTATCGTAGGCGATTAGAGGTCGGGAGACCATAATCATACATTTAACCCTGTGATTCAATAACTAGATAATCAAATAAGCTGATGAAATTGATGCTAAACATGATTGTTAGTTAAATTATAATCCTAGATCGATTCAGTCATTGATTGTGTAAACATCTATCTTTTCTTAGTTAATTACTTTGTAGTTATTTTATCTTTATTTTTATTTTAGTTAATATATATTCATATTTGAAATCCTCCCCTTAAATAAATAATTAGAATTAGTATAATTTAGTAAATAGTTAATTGACAATTCCTTTGGGTTCAATAATCCGGTTATTTTAAGAGCCACTATATTACTTGTGCGACCACGTACACTTGCGCGTGTGCAATTGGAAGCAACAAGAACAGTAAAAACTTTACGACTCAACCCAGGTGTAAGTTCTTTGAAATTCTAATACCTGATGCAATTGATCATTTCTCACCTTACAAATTCGTATCTTGACAAATATATCACCACAAATGTAGACTTACAATGAAAAATCTAAATTTTAAAGTGAACTGAATACCACAATCCCGTTATCCATCAACATTAGCTTATACCTTGAAGATTTTATGAATTCATGGATTGTCACTTATCATTGATTTCATCTCCATTGATCTCACAGTATCTTTCGCTAAAAATTCAATCGTACTCATTACTAAACTCAAAAACAAAACAAAGCACTTATCATCACCCTCAAGTTAATATCTGTTCACTCCTTTGTCAAGTCTTTTCCAATAGTTTTTAACCAATCTGATGGACTCGTGACACTATTACCATAGTCACAACAAAGCAAATGAAATCACACGTCTCTGAACCCAAATTTTTATCCCTCTGAAGAAATCTCCTCAACCTTGGCAATCAAATAAAATGTTCTTGGTCTCGCCTCTCTCTCAAAGTTGTACTACATCCCACTATTTTTTCCCTTCATTATAACTCTAGCTCTTTTAAATTCTATTCGACTGGTGTCCCACCATCTCTTAAAACTTTCTATACAACCATGTTACTCATCAAAACTTTAGGAAATCACAACTTTAGATACTCGCAAGTCGTAATTACTATACAAAATTCGCTTAACCAACAATCTTACTATACAGTTGCATTCCCTCACGAACTCTTATTACCATTATGCTCAGTTAGCCCTAGCTATCACTACAAGTCAACCTTTTAATCGACATGACACCTCAAACTCAGGTATACTTATCAAATTCAAAAGACTAACCAAATTTATACGCAATTTCTTACTAACATCTTCAATTGCATTCACCCAAGTATTACTCAATGGGAATTTCCTTATCCATAAGCTTGTCATTCTGGTATCAATCCACTCATTTATCGCTTAAGATAAATCATTAGTCCTCACACAATCATCCTTGTTCTTAACAAACAAGACAGGAGCACCCCACGTGGAAACACTAGGAGGGATGAAACCTTTATCAAGAATCTCCTGGATTTGAGCTTTAAGTTCTCTCAATTCTGCCAGAGCCATGCGATAAGGAGGAATGGAGATGGGGCGAGTGTCAAGTTCAAGTCAATACAGTAATCTATATCTCTATCCGGAGGCATACCAGGCAATCGGTTGGTAAAACTTCCTTAAATTCAGACACTAGAGGAATAGACTCAATAGAGAGAGACTCAACCTCAACATCCCGAATACGAACCAAATAAGCCAAATAACCCTGCCCCACCAGTTTCCTACCCCGCACGAAAGATACGACCTTTTGTTGACTTAGGGTTGTACCCCCTTCCCACTCTAACCTTTCCCTACCCAAGATCTCTAGAGTTACGGACTAATCATTACCATTAAGCACAACATAATAGGGGGACAACCAAGTCATGCCTAAGATTATATCAAGTATGTCATATCCAGCATAATCAAATCAACCCAAGTTTGAAAATCCGTAAATACAACAAGTTAAACATGATATACAAGGGTGACTATGACTGACTCTTCAACTGGGGTAGAAACATGGATGGGGCATCAAGTACATCATGATTCATATCGAATCCCAAAGAAAACTGAACGGACATATAAGAATAAGTAAAATCCGAATCAAGCAACACATTTAGCCATCCGGTCACAAATAATAATATTACATGTGACCACTGCATCAGACACCTCAGCCTCGGTCTTGCCCGAAAAGGCATAAAACTGAGCCATGTCATCTTGATGGGCAACCTCCTCACCTGGCTGCACTACTCCTCCACCTGCATTACCATTTCCCCGGCCTCCATGGCCTCGCTGATTTCCTCGTCATATGCCCAGGTTCTTCAAACTTTTAACACACTTAATAACTTAACCCAGTAAATATCGTTGCTATTAGATCAGTCATATCCTGACCCTCCTTGATATACAATCAATCCATGAAATCGTATCATAGCTTCCAACCTCAATTGGCATAACTTAATTTCATCATTCGCTAAACAACCCATACATGTTATGACAATAATACTAAATGCATTTTCACAAGTAATGGTGTTCATTATCTAACCGTCCCTTACCAAAACTTCTTAAATGTTGTCACCTATAAAATAGAATCTGCAAATTTGACCTTAATCCCTTCACAAGCGACGATAGTAGCTAGCGAGCCCCACAAAACTCCTAATTTCCATTACAGAACTAAGTCGGACCCAATCCCTGACTGCTTCAATCTTTTGGGGATCTACCAATACCCCTTCCCTTGAAACTACATGCCCCAAAAAGGCAACCAAAGTCAACCAAAATTCACACTTAGAAAATTTCGCAGACAACTTTTGTTTCCCAAGAACACCCAGAATAATACGAAGATGATCGGCATACGCTTCCTCACTTTTTAAATAAGCCAAAATGTCATCAATAAATACTATAACAAGCGAATCAAGAAATGATTTGAACACACCATTATCTCATGAAAGTTGCAGGCGCATTTGTCAACCCAAACGACATAACTAGAAAATCATAGTGCCCATAACGGTCCTAAATGTCGTTTTTGGTGTATCCCCAGGCCTATGCTTTAACTGATGGTAACGAGACCTTAAATCGATCTTAGAGAGAACTGATGCACCCTGCAACTGGTCAAAAGATCATCTATTCGAGGCAGTGGATACTTATTCTGAATGGTGAACCTATCCAAGTGTTTGTAGTCTATACACATTCTCTCTTGCTAGTGATGTCGGTACCGCTTTTGTTGCTCTAGTTCGGACCATAGAGTCAAGGAGGAAATATACCAATTTGTATCACCCAGATACCAATTGGATTCAAGTCATAGCACGAAGGACTAGAAAGAAGTGAGTGTTTCCTAAAGTCCTATAGCTTCTCAAAGAAAAGTACGGACGTCATCGTACCATTCTGCAAGACTCTACTAGACTCGTTTTGGTACAATGAAATCAACAATAGGGCTCTTAGACCAACTTTGTCACGACCCAGACCGTCGTGATTAGCACCCATACTAACCCTCCGGTGGGAGAACCATTACTATAACCCTACTAACAGTCTTAACAAAAATACTACACATTTAAAGATACAGAAGCAAGTTTAAATGTAGAAATTATATAGAGTTCCCATAAACTCCAAAGGTTTAATAAAACTAACCAAACTAATGCGGAAGAACAACCCCTAAAACCAAAAATTCATTGTACCAAAACTCTACTAATGACAAGTCTAAGCACAAGGGGTACAACCCCGAAACTAAACAAACACCTTAACCAAATAGTCTGAGTCTGAAAATAGTGGACGTAAACAAGAAAGATCCATGGCAGCCTAAAAGAACTGGCTCATCCTTGAATCTGGTCACGCTCAATAGTCACCTAGCTGAGGTCTATCAATTGCCATCTGAAGATACCCTGTACTCAACAAAGAAGAAGCAAGTGCAGTATCAATACACTAAACAAGCAAGTGTAGTATCAGTACACAACCACAGTGTACTGGTAGGATCACACGGCTATCCCAATATGTGAAACAAATATAAGTCATTACAACATCATAAACATGCATACACTGAACATATACAATATTAATTATTATTTATGAGCAACGTACAATTCCACATGCTTTAATAATACGCATCCATATAACAAGTCAATGGTCCTCTCATGGAACCCAATTCAATGGTCCTCTCATGGATCCCATACCCAAACTGTTAGTGTACCGGATCGTGGCACCCGTTCCAAGTTAGTGTGCCAGTTCATACCACCCAATCAAAGTTTAGGCCGGTACGTGGCAACTGATTCAAAGTTTATGCCGGTACGTGGCAATTGATCCTATTTAATCTGCCGGTACGTCGCATTCGATCTATTCAACATACCACAATCACAATCACAATCACAATGTACATTCTCAAAAATCATACAATCAAAAGGTGAAGTATGTCATATAGTTGTTCGTGCATACTTATTTACGATTAGTGTGATCAATAATGCAACATTCGCATACATACATGCAATACAATGAAGAAAGTACAAACATATATCACACAACATGAAATCACAATCATCACCTACCTTGAATCCAAGCTTGAATCCCCTAAGTCACTTGAATCTTCCCTTTCTGGATTCTTTCCGCTTGTTATAGATCTACAAACAATTAATATACGCAAGGATCAACAATCAAAGGTCTAATTAACTGGATTATAACAAACCAAATAACCCTAGACCAAACCCAAGATCCTAATACTCAATTGAGGGCTTTTTCCACCGTTAGTTACATATCAAAACCCTCCCCCCTATAGTAATTAACCAATAATCCAAGTTCTACGGATCGAAAAATGGATTCGGGGAGTGAAAACCTTACCTTTAGCCTCAAGAATGGTGGAAAACTATCAAGAAAACCCCTGTGGTCGTTCCTTAGCTCTCAAACTTGAAAAGTGCAGAATAAAACGTTTTTGGGGTTTCTTTTCGACTTTAAGTCGCGTTTGGCCTGCTACAACGGTCCTCACCCTGCTACAGCGGTCCCGCCCTGGCAGCAGAAATCCCGCCTCAACGGCTTGCCCGAAAACAGTGAGTAATTTAAGAATTCCAAAACTCCCATTTCACAAAATACCTTCACCCCATGACACTCAGAAAATACTTGTTCACGCTACGATCAATTTTGGGAGTTCTACTCACCCGAATTCAATTCGGTAAAGTCGTACGGGTTCCTTAACGTCTTAGCTATCTACTCATATGATCAAAATCATAATTAGATCTCACATTTTTTACCATATTTCCCTAGACGTTACTGACTTTGATTTCATCCAAATCTGGACTAGGTTAGGAAATTCCAAGTTACTACCAAAATGTTTTCTGACCCCAATTCTTTCTTCGTTGGCTTTTCCCTAACGAAGGAATCAGGTCGTTACATAAAATGAAATAAATATCGATTAAGACTTTATTACAAAGTAAAAGTAAGATAGTATAATAAAATATTAACTATCTTCTATTATGTAATTAATAAAGTAATGAACACCTGCCCATAGTATACCAATGTATTTTTCTCGTGCTTATACAAATAACTTGTGTTATGTTACTTGATATTTTTGCAAGTAAGAAAAACACATTAACTAGTGTACAATAAATAACTAGATATTCAATAACTTTGCAGTAATATACTTAATACACTCAAAAAAATTCAACTATCATTCGTAGAGGAAAAATAAAATATCCAAAACCTATTAGTATACAAATTAATAGTAATTGTATTATTTATTAACTAGACCAATTTATGTCCTAGTTTAATATAAACATATAATAGGGTTTAGTGTTTGGCCTACAAAAAAACGTTCCTCCATAACTTTTCCAAATATAAAAATTAGCTCAAATATCCGAGATTAAAATACAAATAAAATGTACATGTAATCAATGACATTATTAAAATGCAATTTTTTTTCTTTCCAACAGGCAAATAAAATATAAAAAATATTATTTAACTAAGCCAAAATCAAATTCAAATTCAAATTCAATTCACTAATGAATTACAAAACTAATTAATGCTAACTAATAAAAAAAAGAAAAACCTGTGTAAACAACTATATTTATATATTTTACTTAATAACTATTAAAAAAACAAAGTGTTCACTCGTCCATGGCCACAGAACCATCACCAATCAAGTGATCTATCTTTCCTTGAGGATGTGCGAAGAAATCTGCTACATCCAAGTGTGTGATGTCAACTTGATTTTCAGAGACAAAATTAGCTTCAAGAATTTTCTCTTTCTTCTTTAGCGATTCTTGATAAAGCTCAAACAAGTTCTTAGGAGTAAAACAATCACGGGCATAATGACCTCTTCCACAACATCGAAAACAACCTGCCTAGTTGTTTCACACTTCTCATCCTTTCTTTTTTTCCTTTTGATGGTGACTTTTATTTGATGAATGATTAAAACTAGGAAAATAATTTCGTTGTTGACCATAATCATGACAACATCCACGTCCATGTCCATGTCCACGACCACAATTAGGGCCACCACCTTTTCCACACCTAGCATGGTGCCTCATTCACTTCAGAAAGTAGTTCGGATCCAGTAGGCCAATTCTCATGATTTTTCATTAATAAATCATTATTTTGCTCAGCCACTAGAAGATGAGAAATTAGTTTAGAATACTTTTTGAAACCTTTCTCGATATTGTTGCTCAGGAGCACATTTGAGGCATAAAAAGTCGAGAACGTCTTTTCCATCATATCAATTATTTCACTAACCGCTTCTCCATATAGTTTCAACTGAGAAGTGATGTTTTACATGGCAAAATTATACTCATGTATAGACTTAAAGTATTGTAGCCATAGATACATCAAATCATATCGTGTCTTTGGATGTATGACCATCTTGAAGTGGTCATATCTTTCTTTTAGGTTACTGCACAAAACAAGTGGATACTTAACTGTGAGATATTCTATTTTTAAAATCTCATTAAGATGATGTCGCAAAAATATCATTGCCCGCCCACAGTTCTGGTTTGATGCTTTATTTTGTTATTTTATGGAGTCTCCAAGACCCATTGCATCAAGTTTATTTAGCATCTAACACCCATGAAAGATAGTTTTCTCCCGAACTATGAAGGGAAACGAACTCTAGTTTTGTAAGATTAGCCATTAAAATTAAAAGCAAAAGAAAATTAATACCTTATTAGTTCTTCAAACTTAACCTTCACTTTTTGAGACGGTAGATTCTTGTTGTGATAACGTGTGATGAAACTATAGAAGAACAAGAAGACGAAGGAGGATTCAAAAGAAGAAGAAGAAGAAGAAGAAGAAGATTCAGAAGAAGAAGATTAAAAGAAAAAGATTCAGAAGAAGCAGAAGATTCAGAAGAAGAAGAATATTCAGAACATGAAGAAGATTCAAAAAAAAGATTCAGAAGAAGATTCAAAAGATTCAAAAGAAGATTAAGAAGAAGAAAATTCAGAAGAAGATTCTAAAGATGAAGATTCAGAAGAAGATTCCTCAGAAGAAGAAGAAGAAGAAGAAAATTAAGAAGAAGGAGAAGATTCAGAAGAACAAGAAGAGGAAAAGGAAGCAAAATCTAAGGTAAGTATCTTTGATTTAAAAGAAAAATTACACATTTTCTTGAAAAGAAAACTCATAATTGATGAATTTCGAGAGTTAACCTTCGATATGGATAAATTGTTCAGTTCTCTTGCAAGTGTAAAGTTTCATTATATTGATCGTAAAAATTGTAAAATTGAAACTAATAAAAATAATAGTACCCTAAAAGACCATGTTGACCAACTTGGTTAACTGAATCTATATATTAAATCTGAAATTTTGAAGTTATTTATTATTAAAAAGGAAAATGAGCCATGAGTGACAATCAAAAAAATTGAATCATATTTTAATAAGCATAAAATTGACTTTTTCTATGAGAAATAAAAGGTGAGAAAATCGAATCTAAAAGTGTCTAGGTTGAAAATAGACCTTAAATGAGTTATTAGTGAATTGAGTGGCAGGGTGCACAATGAGAAGACTGACATAGAATTTCATAAAGAAAATATTATCTCTGAATATTTATGCTATAATTTAGTAAAATTGGTCATCTGACTACTAAGTGTCGAATTGCTAATTACTTTAGAAAAAAACTAAATTGGCAAAGGGAAACAAATATATACCTATTGATAGAAACATGTCCACTAACTTGTTGCCTAGATGGATGAGAAGAAATCTAATTCACCCTTTTGATCATAAGAAATGACCCAAACTTGTCTGGGTTTCTAAAATTAACCCTTAAGTTGTTTTACAGGTGAAGGTGAAATGACGCAAACAATATTGATATATAGATATTGCTTGCTTAAGGTATATGACTGAAGACAAATAAAAACTTATTTTACTCACTTCACAAAAAGGGGGAATGCATCATTTAGAGATGAAAAGGAAGATAGAGTGTATGTGTCAAGGGCAAGCAAGTGAGATTGTTTTTCAAAACATATAAAATAAATAAAGGACATGGTCTCTGTTGTGATTTTTTGAGGAATACTCAATTCTAATTCAATCATATACTCCAAAGAATTAAAAAAAGAAAAAAGAGAAAAAATGTTCCTAATAGATGAACCATGCTGATCTACATGCATCGTGAGAAAAATTGATACGCAAATGCAAAGGTTGAAGTAATGTATTCACCAATAAGATTGTTGAACCGGAGGTTGCTCTTGCAGCTTATGGAAAAAAAATGTCCTTCAAGCTATAATTAAAGCTGTACAAACTGATCTCCATAAAGAAAGGGTTGAAAATATTGAAATTATTCGTCGGTTGACACAATTATTGACACACGTTCCATCATTCTTTTCACTTTCCAATCTTGGTGCCTTTGACTTTATTCTACTCCTATCAAGTGTTTTTCTTATTAGTACTCAATTGTTTTTGCTTCATTCAGTAGAGCTTTGATCTTATATAGAACATTATATGGAAGTTTAATGGATTGATTATCTTTGTTTTAATGACTCATGTTCTTGCTTTCAATAATACATTATTATGTTGCATGAAGTCGTTGTCATATTATCTTGGTGATAGCCTTAGTGGTCATGTAAAGTTTAACTAATCACTCTAGCTAGTATGTTCTAGGATTGCAATAGTTTTTTAATGATGCCAAAAGGGGAAAGATAAGAGTTCTGCAATGTTTATATCCCATTGACTAACCTATTTCATTATGGTATTTTATGCTTCAAACCTACCGGTAAAGTTATTTGAATGCACAAAGACAAGGTTTGTCATCATCAAAAAAGAAGAATTCATTGGGATTTATTCAATTTTGATGATTTACAAAGAAAGATGAAATACGTAAGTCAACATGAGCCAAAGATACACTATCACAAGCACTTAAATTCGGGGAAAACTTTTAAAATGAATAAAGACAAGTGTGTAGAAACTAAGAAATGAATAGTATTAATTTCGTGATAAATCTCAAGGAAATAAACATCGTGTGAATAAAAGAGAGAATTAATGAGTTTCAATTGAAGAAGAATTATCACTTAAAGTAGAACTCTTCAAGTGACTGCTAAATTGAAGAATTGGAGTTCAACAACATAAAAGAATCAAGTATTTTATTTGAAGAAGCCATCTAAAATAACAACGAAGTCGAAATAGAAGTGCTAGAATCCCACAAAAGGAAGGAATCCAAATGACAGAAGGAGTCCAACTCACAATAGACAAGAAGTTGCATCCTAGAAGAATTAGGGCTTTAGAAGCCCAAGTGAAGTACAACACCACAAGCAGCGGTCTATAAATAAAGATGAAGTCATATAGAATATTTATGCACTTACAAACCAAAAAGGGAAATTAGAAAATTGACTTCCCAAGTGTTACCAACGGATTGATAGAACACATCGATAAACTTGGGCCTTTTACAGAGTTTACGTGTTAGGAGTTTTTCTTTGTGATTGAGTCTTGATGTAATCTCAATTCAGTGAGTTATAAACTGAATTAGGAGTGTTGTCTTCAAGTTAGGATAACTCGAAGAGTTGGGAACAAATACCTTGGGTGGTTTGTGTTGAAGTTTAGGATTTAGAGTTATTTTCTAGGATTGCAAGAGCTGTATTCTGAATTCATAACTTAAAGTTTAGGAATTACAGTTAGTTCCTAAGATTGAATGAGATGTAATATAAATCCATAGCTTGAAGTTTAGGAATTAGAGTTAATTCCTTAGGTTACAGAGTTTGTAATCTTAAACTATTTAGGCTCAGTGATTTGGTTAAGTTGGAGTTAAATCCTATGGGAAACATGTCGTAATTATTTACACCTTTTGAGCCGAGTGTTTTTCACAGAAAACTATTGTGTTCATTATTTATTTCTCTTACTATTTTATTGGAATATGTTAGACAACCTATTTCACTCATAGGCGAATATAGAGTAAATTACTAGATCGTGAAAAATAACAATAGACAACGCAGGAAGAACATAAAATGAACATAGAACAAGATATTATAATTCCTTAAATTTGTTCATATATTCTGTTCAATCCAGTAAATAAAAAACATCAAAGGACCAGTAAATTATATTGTGACCCCCCAAATTGTTTGGAAAATATAACCTCCTCATCATTGTTAAAGTTTTTGGTGTTAGAATTTTGCCATGATTTTATTCCCATATTTGAATTTTACCTTTCTAATGAAGGAAAGTTAAAGCATTATTATGATTAATTTTGTTTTTTTTGAAAGGAAAACATTATTTTCTTCTATATTTGTTAATTTTTTTCTTAGGGGAAAAGTTTGGAGATCTATAAATAGAAGAACTCTATTCTCATAGCAAACAACACTAGCATCCACAATGTAGTTGTTAAAAGAGTTTGTTTATAAGAGAATTTCGCTCAACAATTTTAATATTTTCTATTATATTAGTTTTTCATATATAGGCCCATTGACCAAGCTATATGATAATTTTAGAGCAACTTTCACATATGGCAAATATAAAAATCATATTTGTATGTTATAGCTCTAGCTTGCATAATTGCGCTCCATATCAAATTTTATGTTTGCTATGGAGTTTTTGATTTGTATAATTTGCTAGAAACATCCAATTTTATACAAATTATTTAGTTTTGTATAAATTAATTTACACATTGTAATTTGTATAGTAAGATTTGTATTTGTATAATTATAAGTGTATAGAAAAAAATATATGTATTTGTATTGTATATACACTTTTCTCTCGCTTTATACAAACGCAAATGCATTTCATACATTTTATACCGAAATGTATAAAATGGCTAGTTGTATACCGAAAATGGCTAATTGTATACTGAATCAGATGACAAAAAAAGGATGTTTGCTGCGAATTACAATTAAAATAAACTATGGCTATAACATTTAATTTGAATTAATAGTTTGCTATTTCATACAATTTTCCCATAATTTTATGCTTCTTAGTATAGTTTTATTTGTCATTTGATTTATCAATGTCATAATTTTCAATTATATGCTTCTGCATGACATTCTGATTGCTTTCGAACCCACTATTAGGTTACTTCCTCCTAAAATAAAATAGAAAAAATGTTGGAATGTACGCGTCCACTAGTTCTCACATGACCAGGTCCCTGACAGAATAAAGTGCAAAAAATAAATAGCTGGAAGTAAGATCTGCACAAATGTTTTACGTGAAAACCTCCTTTCTCAAGGGAGTAAAACCACGACCTGTCTCACATGACTTTTCACACTATTTTCACTAATCTTCTCAAGCAAAAGAAAAATCCAATTTACAACAACACCTAGAGATTAACCTCCTAATCTCTAGACTAAGTAATACGACCTATTACTTAACCGAGCCTAAGCAATGCATCCATTATCCGCTATACTAACCCTCACTGATTAATATATAATTTTGACCGTAAGACACAAAGTTACCTGACGAGTCCACAAATTGGACTCATTTAGGGCTTTATTTTAATAGAAATTGTGTCCTCAAATCCTTATTTTATCTCAATATTTGATGAAAACACGTAAGTTTCAGGTATTTGAAGTTTGAAGGAAAGCATGGACACTACTTTGCAAAACGGAACAAAACGACTGAAAAGAACGAAGAAAATGAACGCCTGACGATCGCCGAGTCCACTTGGCGAGTCACCGAAGGGTCTCACTTCACCTTTTGTTCCAGTGTGCTGAGCCCTAAAGGAAAGGATCAAGTAGGCGAAAAATCGGAGCAGTCAGTGCATCGTCGAGATGTTTTGCAAGGCAATACTATGTCACCCAATGACCTAGAGCACGACGATGCTGAAGGATGGTGCAAGATGGCGATGAACTACATCAAGGGGTGAATCGCCGAGTTGATCGGTGATTCCGACTAATGTCGCCGAATGATCCGCTGCAGCACAGATCTTTGAAAACTATAAATACTCGTTGAGAGTTTTAGCTTAGTATCAAATTTTTAGTGTGAAACAATTAATATAATTTTAGTACTTTTTATTTTTGGTCTGAGTTTGAGAGGGTTTTGAAACTTGAAGAAGAAGAGGGTTTCATCTCCAAGGATTTGGACTTGGGTCTCTTGGATTCTTCATTCTTGGCCTGTAACAAGACTCAAATGTTCAAACCCATTTGAATGCAAGTTAATTTAGGTATAAATTTATATCTCTTGATGTGTGGCTAAAAACCCCAATTCTTGGGGTGTGATTTAGCGAATATGGGTTAAGATTGTTGTTGGGTCTTGTTTACTAATAGATTAGATGTAGTTTAATGGTGATTTATTCTAGTAGTTGTGGATAAATTTAACCAAATTTGTAGTTGCAAATACAAGTTTATTTATGTGTTTTTGGCTTGCTCGAGAGAGAAGTCGCGAAACAAAGACTACTAGATTGATGGCCTAAGGAGTGGGTCTATATGAAGTTCAGCTCAAGAGAGTGAACCTTAGTCCCATGTCCTAACACTCAGCTCGAGAGAGTGAGTGGGCTAAGGCGTAGGTTGGTCTTCATGCGGCAAGTGGGTGTCCGAGAGGAACCCATTTGAAATGGAGTAAGTTGCTCGAGAGAGAATTTATTCCCACGTATACCTTAGCCTAGTCACTACTACTCTATAAATTTTCTATCGAAAGCATGTACCCAATAATTTAAATTAACCCGTATTCCGGTCACACCCCAAGAATCCCTTCTCATTACTTTAGATTACTTTGTTAATTTTTCCATTTTTACTCACTAGTGACAAAACCCACATTGTTAATTGACACTTTTGTGTACCCCTTTAATTTACAATGTTTTTAATCGTTAATGTCTTTAGCTACGACTAGTTAGAACTAATTTTATTTTTCTATTAATTCTCAAAACCACTCCCTTCGGACTCGATCCCAACCCTTGGTTGGGTTATTATACTATTGCACGATCGTAGATACTTGCATCGGAAGTTGTGTCGTTGATTACGCAAACATCAAAATGGAGCCGCAGCCGGGGAGTGGTGTTACTTGAGAATTCTTAGATTAGTAGAATTTGTGTTCTTCTTAGTCATAGTCTACTTACTCAATCTTTAGTTTTGTTTTGTTAACTTGATTATATCCAAACAGGGGAAGCAAGCATGGGGAGCTATACTCGGAAGCCAATGGATTTTCCTCCATTAGAGGTAGTGGTGTTCCGGAATTGTATCCTCACCTTCAAGCAATTGGAAGGTGAACGGATCCATAAGTCATCGACAAGTTTTAATGAACTGATCAATCAATGTCCAAATCATGACATTCCCAACATAGCTCTCCTTGACTATTTCTACAGAAGTCTTAGTCCTGGTAACAAAAGGTTGGTCAACCAACTCATTCCAGGAGGCATTGCAAAACAGCCATATGTGATAGCAGCTCAACTGCATAATCAAATGGCTGAAACGAACCAAGAAGTAGAAAAAGACTTCATGCTTGCCGTCCTAATGACTCAGATGGATGAGTTGGCCAAAAATATAGTGAAGATTGAAGTCCAGTGTAAGAGGAAGGATAAATACAACCCCCTCATAAGCGAAAACGTCTCAAGGAAAATGAGGTTAAAAACCTTGAGGGAATGCTCTCAATCATTCTTTACAAGGTGACTAAGCAAGATAGAGAGCTGAAAGAAATGAAGGAAGACATTGAAGGAATAAAGCGGATGATTTGGTCTCATTCCAGAGTTGTCCAGCTGCTTGAGAACCTCATGGGTTATGTGTCTCTTGATCTCCATCCGCAACAAAATGGGGGGTTGCCTGGTGATACCAAGGCTAACCCCAAAAATGGAGTTTCAGTGCTGACTTACATCGTGCCATGACGTTAACTAAGGCATTGTTTGGGAGGCAACCCAAAACCCTTAAATTCTTGTAATTTGTTATTATTGAAATAAAGGTGTCTTGATTTTGTAGGATTGGGCATGAAAAGTTTGTGGAAAGTACAGGATGAATAACACAAGCACAATTGGCGAATCGCTGACTAGATCGCCGTCTTTTGGATCCTCACCTTGACTGAAGGTCTTGTAATACTCGGCGAGGTAGATAGACATTTGGTGAATGCCCGAGTAGCGGATCGAAAGCAACTAATGTCGCCGAATGGGTGAGATCTGAATGGTTTTTATAAAGCCACGGGTTTTGACTTTCCACCTTTCTCACATTTCTCACTCTCGATTTTCACAAATCAAACCTACCTAGTATTTTCAAAATTTTCGTATCTCGTGAGTATTTTAGCTGATTTAGTAGTGCTTAGATCTGTACTAAAATGTTGCCTAGCATCACAGTCTTGACTTGATCTGTCAAAAAGGTTAGTCCTCAAAACCCTGCATCTAATTATGATAATTATACTCTCATTGCAAGCAATTTTATCCCATGTTGTATACTGTGCCTTTATGACAAAGTTAGACTATTCAAATGCATCTTTTGATTTGCTAATCCAACCCGTCTACTTTGAATGTTGAAATCCCGTTCTGATGATTTAGCATGAATGAAATTTTATGAGAAGCTCCTGCATACTGTAAGCTTGATTAATCTAGTGCATGTTTTGATTTTGTTTTCGGGGGTTGTGGGTTGAAATCGAGAAGATAGATGGGAAATAAGCATGATAGGCTGATTGGCGAGCTATGTCGAGCTCACCAAATCACTCAACAGTTCGTCTATTGACCCCATCTCACCTTTATTTTTATGCTACTTGAGACATGAATTATGTATCTTTCGGCATAAATCATAGATCACCAAAAGCATTCGGCGAATCTCCGAAAGTATCCTCGATCACCCCTTGTCTGCACCCCCTTACCTTTATTGCATTGTAACTTTCGGCGAATAAAGCACTGCTCGCCAAAGCAACTTGGTGATTCACCGATCTATTCGGCGAGATAATTTGCAATTGTGTCCATATGAATTTGATTTAGTTGTTTTAAATTCTCCCCAAATTCTTTGCATAAATAGCTAAAACTAGAGTTGCAAGAGAAAGCAGGTCTCCCCAAGGTAAAACAAAAAGAATTAAAATCAATAAGGATGCAGCTGCATCCAGAAGGAAGGTTGCTAAACTTTCCACAGTTGGTGGGGGAGGTAAGGGCAAGGATAAGATCCTTGAACTATCAGATACAAGCACTGACAGTGATGGCTTTTACAGAAATGACTCCAACCAATCTGCAAGGGAAGATGTGGATTCTAATGAGGATGATCTGTTAATAGCATAGAGGGGTGAGCGGCGAACTAAGTAGCTGAATGATCCATCCAGGATCAGGAATGCCCAGTCTACCACTCCTACATCTCCAGTTCCAGAGAAGGCAATGGTGTTAGTGCCTCTAGTACAGGGTCGTTCGCCTAAGTCAACGAATCGAGTAAAAGCTAAGGGACTGAGAACCATTCTGGAGGGAAAGTGATTGTCCATAGACGGGGTTATAGACAAACACCCAGAGATAATGGAATGCCTGAGATACCATAAGTTCCAAATTTTCACCAAGCCCCGCGGCCCTTATGTTCCAAACTTGGTAACACAGTTCTATAGTGCATATACTGCACTAATACCCAAGAAAAAGCAGCTAGCAACAACCTTTAAAGAAGTACACTATGTGGTTGTTAGAGGCAGGAGGATGAAGTGTGATAGTGAGGCGATTAACGTGGTCATGGGCATATCCACGAATATTGGGGATCACTGCCAACATATCATCAGAACAAAGAAATTGGATGAGATGAAAACGTGGTTAGCCCCACTAATTTTAGACGAGATTGCGAAATGGTTGGAGGAAGGAGCTTCAATTGAAACGAAAGAACTAAACATTGCAGCTAGGTTCTGGTTTGTTTTATCAGCAGCAGAATCATGTCATCCCAGAATGAGTTGATTTTTCGCCTTGCCAAGGCAGCTTGCCTGGGTTGCATCATAGAGGAAATTCAGATAAACTTGAGAGAAATCATCGCTTCAGAGATACTCATGTGTGCAAGGCAATGCCATACCTCACGTCCCTTTCCAGTGTTGATCACAACATTGTGCAGACAAGATCAGGTACCTCGGGATGCCAAGAAGGATGTGGAAATGATGCCCACAGCCTCTACTGATATCTGGAGGATCGAAGTCGAGTACCTTAAGGATCAAGCAGAAAGGAAGAAGGCAGCATTGGTGGAGTTAGGAAACACAGAATCATCACCTGCAGAGGAACCTCCAGATTCTTCCGCTGCTGCAAGGTCTCCCAAACCTACTGTTCTTGCTGCTCTTTCCCAGCCTCCACTCACCCAGGCTTTCCTACTCCAGATGGGACATCTTGCCCTTTCTGCTGATCGTCGGGCTGCCAGTCTAGCGGCCTCTATTCCAAGAACAATCCAGATTTCCCTAGCTGATGTTGTGACACCTCTAAGAACTATCATTAATGCCCTAGCGGCCAGGATATCAGTGTGTGAGCACAACCAAAGGGCCACAGATGAGGTGACAGCTTTAAAAGCTACCATTGCTAAGCTTCAAAAAGATGTAAACCACCTGAAGTCCACCGATGTATCCATGGTCTTTGGAACAGTGGAAATTCCAGACGCGTCTGAGATGCCTCAGACCACCACTGGACACAAGAATAGAGTACAGCAGACAACCAATTCTTAATCAGAAGCAGAAACTGATGAAGCGTTGCACGAGGAGACTAAGAGAGCTGCAGATGAAGACCTGACCGAGACGGAAGCAATTATGATAGATGTTGTTGTGCAGGCCTCCCTAGCATCTGCTGCTAGATCCAGTGGAGGTGCCCTTCTGGAAGTCACTCTGGGCACTAATGCCTATACAGATGAAGTGACTACTTAGATAAGATCCCCTTTTTACCTCCCTCTCCTTCTTTCTTTATTCTGCCTTTCATATTCTATGTTAATTGCATTTGAGGACAAATTGCTTTTATTTGTGGTGGGGTGAGGCTCACCTTTTGTGTCCTATTTGCGATTAGTGTTATGTATATATTTGGGCTGTCTGTTTATAAATTGTGTTTACACTGCTTTCTGTGGATGTTTGAGCTTATGGCTCCTTTTGTTTAAATTACAAAAATTATTTTGATTTCGATCCGTCTGAAAAATTTTTGCCACCTATTGTGTGTGAATGTGGTTGTTCTTTTTAAAAATTCAAGTCTCGGTTCCAATCAATATCGATGACTTGAATAGTGATCTCAATCGAACGAACATGAATGCGCAGCTACGACGAGGCCAAACGAAGTTGCATAGACAATATGTGAACTCTTTGCATCTCGTTGTGATTAGTGATTTATCAAATCGAGTCTCTTGTGGTGACCGTTGCACACTAGTGAAAGTGTGAATTCTTGTTTGACTTTAGTGTCGATGCCTTGTGTGATGAGCTTACTTTGAACCATGCATGATATATCCTACAATTTTCCCCGTGGATCCGATCAACTAAGTGATACTATCTCTTGATATGATCTTAGGCAACTTCTAAGAGTGTGAGCCAATATGACATATACCTCTTTTGTGACATACCCTGTGAGTGTGTGATTCTCTTTTGAACACCCCTTGAGCCTTACCTTTCTTTGGAAGAAACTTGATGAAACCATAACCTTTCTTTATCCACTACCTATAATCCTCTTAAATTGTGGTAGGCCAAAAGCCTAAGTTGGGGGTGTGGTAAAAAAAAGGGGGAAATTAAGAAGTGCAAGGAAAGTCTCCTCTTACCCATTGTTTTAAGGAAATGGAACCCCTCCATATAAAAAAAAAAGAGAAAAGAAAGAAAAAGAAAAAGAATGAAAAAGGAAGTTGTGGAACAAAATTAAAAAAAATGGGGTTCCCAAACAATCCATGGAAAGTGAATGATAGGATGACTTATGAGCACTAAAGAGAATGATGAAGGAAAAAGAAAGGAAGTGTTGTGAGCACCACATTTCATAAAGATGAAAGTCACTGAGCCTATATAACCATACCTTTGCACTCAGCCCCATTACAACCCTCGAAAAGACCTTTTTGATCTTGAGTGAGCTGAAACAAATGTTGATCAGAAAATACGGGAAAACCTACGGGTAAAAGCATGCATTGTGTTCTTCCTTGTGAGAGTGTGCGTTGCATCTGATTCCGAAGTTTTAAACTGTGAACCATTGTGTGATTATGAAATCATCCTTTCTCTGAGGGCATTCGAACACTTTAGTTGAGCTTGAACATGCATTTGAAGCAACTATTGTGAGCATGAGGTTCTTTGATATTGGTGAGTCACAACTAAAATCTTTGAGTGCACATTTGATCTTTTCATAAGTAAATTGAGTCTTGTTGTGTGCATTCATGATTGAGTCTTGTGTAGCACTGTTCGAGACACAATTTTTGAACAGCTGAACTTGAGTTTGCTTGAGGACAAGCCAAAGTTTAAGTTGGGGGTGTTGATGAGTCCATAAATTGGACTCATTTAGGGCTTTATTTTAATAGAAATTGTCTCCTCAAATGCTTATTTTATCTCAATATTTGATGAAAACACGTAAGTTTCAGGTATTTGAAGTTTGAAGGAAAGCATGGACACTACTTCGCAAAAAGGAACAAAAAGGCTGAGAAGAACGAAGAAAATGAAGGTCTGAGGATCGCTGAGTCCACTTGGCGAGTAGCCGAAGGGTCTCACTTTGACTTTTGTTCTAGTGTGCTGAGCCTTGAAGGAAAGGATCAAGTAGGCAAAAAAAGGGAGCAATCGGTGCATGGCCGATAAGTTTAGCGAGGCAGTACTATGTCGCCCAATGACCCAGAGCACGACAATGCTAAAGGATGGTGCAAGACGGCGATGAACTACATCAGGGGCGAATCGCCGAGTTGATCAGCGATTCTGACTAATGTCGCCGAATGATCCGCTGAAGCACAGATCTTTGAAAACTATAAATACTCATTGAGAGTTTTAGCTTAGTATCAGATTTTTTGTGTGAAACCATTAATATAATTTTAGTACTTTTTATTTTTGCTCTGAGTTTGAGAGGTTTTTGAAACTTGAAGAAGAAGAGGGTTTCATCTCCAACAATTTGGCCTTGGGTCTCTTGGATTCTTCATTCTTGGCCTGTAACAAGGCTCAAATGTTCATACCAATTTGAATGCAAGCTCATTTAGGTATAAATTTATATCTCTTGATGTGTGGCTAAAAACCTCAATTCTTGGGGTGTGATTTAGTGAATATGGGTTAAGATTATTGTTGGGACTTGCTTGCTGATAGATTAAATGTAGCTTAATGGTGATTTCGTCTAGTAGTTGTGGATGAATTTAAAAAATTTGTAGTTGCAAATACAAGTTTCTTTATGTGTTTTCGGCTTAATCGAGAGAGAGGTCGTGAAACCAAGACTACTGATTGATGGCCTAAGGAGTGGGTTGACATGAGGTTTAGCTCGAAAGAGTGAAGCCTAGTCCCATATCCTAACACACAGCTCGAGAGAATGAGTGGGGTATGGCATAGGCTGGTCTTTATGCGGCAAGTGGGTGTCCGAGAGGAACCCATTTGAAATGGGGTAAGTTGCTCGAGAGAGAATTTTTTCCCACGTATAACTTAGCCTAGTCACTATTACCCTATAAATTTTCTATCGAAAGCATGTACCCAATAATTTAAATTAACTCGTATTCCGGTCACATCCCTAGAATCCCTTCTCATTATTTAGATTACTTTTTTAATTTTACCATTTTTACTCACTAGTGACAAAAACCCCTTTGTTGATTGACACTTTTGTGTCCCCCTTTAATTTACAATGTTTTTATTCGTTAATGTCTTTAGCTACGACTAGTTAGAACTAATTTTATTTTTCTATTAATTCTCAAAACCTCTCCATTGGGACTCGACCCCAACCCTCGGTTGGGTTATACTATTGCACGATCATAGACACTTGCATCGGAAGTTGTGTCGTTGATTACACAAATATCATTACCCCTAACTATGTTCTTACAAGACTCAAACAAAGTTTTGAAACCTTTCTAACAAGAGTGAAACTAATCCTACAAGTTAAGTACAAATACAAACAATCAAGAACATCAGCAAGTACGGAAAGCACTCCTTCTGTTGATCAGGTCCTTGCTATATGTGTTCTTGTGCTTGAGTTCTTTCTTGAAGATGGCTTTCTCCTTTTTAGCTTGTGAGTTTTTGCTTGCCAAATCTTGAGTTGTGTTTTTGAAGGAGAGACTATATAAATTCAACACAAACTCCTTGGGACCGCCCATTGGCTGAGAGCCTGTTGTTCTGAAAATTTGTGCACCTACCACATCAGAGGTGGCAGCTTTTGTGATAGGTAGTCTTGTCGCCTTTTCATAAACGCAATCTTGCAGGAACCAGGTCCCTTGCAAAGTTCTTTGTGAGTTCTTGAAAGTCTTGCTACTCACTTCCTCTTTTGAATGAATTTAATATGTTGTTTGTCACGTAGAAAATATCAACCATAAAGAGTTATTTACTGTTGGCCTCGTCCATTCTGATTGGTTAAGTACGCTGGCATCTCACCAACCACTGATAGGACAGCTTTACAATTGTACACCACTTGCACATCTGATGGAGAGAACTCTGCCAGGGATTGGGTCTCTGCATTTGTGAGCCACTTGAAACAGGTTATCTTGTTTGCTCTTCCTCTTGGTGCAGTGCACTACACTTTTCACCTACCTCCTGACATGACAACTTTACAGTTGTCCCTCTTGATGAATCTGGACGAGAGCACAGTGCCAGGGACCAGGTCCCTGTATTTGTGAGGGTCATCAAATCACCTAGAATATAACATTTCCCCCCACCCATTTTGATGATGACACACAAAGATTCCTCACATTGAGTTTATTCATTTATTTTGCTGTCATCTGTCCCAATAATAATGATCTCGTTCCTTGTTAGATCTCTAAATTTGTTAAATCATCAATACTACATCAACTCCAAAATAACATTTTCCCCCATTTTGATGGTAATAGACTTATTCACCAATTCCCCCTATCAATAAGAACTCTTCAGGTAACTGGAGTTTCATCATCCCCGGAGTTTGTCAGATCATCAAAACATCAAAATATAATTTTCCCCCCTTTTTGATGATGACAAACAACTTCTTCCCCATATCAGCATGACCATGTCCTCTTCAAGAACTAGCATTGATTTTCCATATCGCCATGACTATGTCCTCTTCAAGTAGCTTTTATTTATTCCCCCTATCGTCATGACCATGTCTTCTTCAAGTAGCTAGCATTTATTCCCCCTACCAACATGACCCTGTCTTCTTCAAGGTAGCTAACATCATTAATGTCATACCTTTAACAATTATTTTCCCCCTTTTGACATCATAAAAAAAGGGTTTAAGCAGTAAACCAAGTTAACATAAATGCAACTCAAGCAAATTCATGGCCACTTGGGCAACACTGAGAATGAGTAAAAATGCATAAAATAATGAGACAAGTCAGTAGAAGCAAGACATTTTTCATTCAGAAATAAAAGATCAGCCATCAAAGCATTGCAGATATCATTACGAATGAGAACCAACGCAATATCCACGGAGTTTCAATAGATAACGAGAAGGATTGACACAGTTGTTGAGGAAGAGAGGGCATGGCTTGGGAGCAAGGGATTGAAAGAATAGAACTAATAGATCATATCCCTTAGCATGGTTTTTCAGAATCCTCTCTTGAAGTTCAACATGCTTTGCTGCCCATGCTTCATGTTGAACCTTCTGGGCTGTCAGTTTTTTTTTTTTAACCTGGTCCCTCTGATAGTGCTGTTTCAGAAGCTAAGCCTTTAGGCAAACCATTTCAGTATCCCTGTTAGCAAGAGAAACTGTCATAGCTTCCAATAATTGCCTGAGTTTCTCATAACAGAAAGATTAGTAAAATCAAACTTACTCAAGGTCTCTGCGATAAATAGATCAATAATTGAGGAACCAAAAAGAAAATTTCATTTCACTTTTGTTTTGTTTTTTTTTTAAAATCAGACACCATTCTATTCAGAATACTTTGAGTTCTCAGAATATCAACTTCTCCCATTTTGAACAACATCCTTTCCACTTCTTCCTTTTGCTTGGTGGACCTGGTCCCTCTTGACACTTAGAAACATATTCTTCAGAAAATTCTCCAGTAAGAACAAAGGGTTTAACCATTTAATGTTTTTTGAGAGAAGAGAAAAGAAAGTTTTTTAAAAAAATTTTCAGATTTTGGAAAGGGATTTGAAAAGAAATATGGAGTATAAAGAAAGTGAAAGGGTGTATTATGTGAAAGAAAGTGCCATTTTGGGTATTCAAAAGATGGGACAATGGTTAGATACCTGAATGACAAACACGTGATAATTGCAACGGTTCTTATGCATAATTCAAATTCCAATGTTAAGAGTGCTAACCTTCGAGAATGGACCGGGTCCCTCTCTGTAGTTTCAATGTGATTTCCTAGATATGTCCTGACCTCCGTTTTTCTTCAGGCCTTTTGTCATGTGTGTATACCTACAATAGGTATTAGATTGAATTTGCTTAAAACATACATAACTGAAAAACAAGGATACCTGCTCCCTTTGAATAGTTATGAGAGGGTTGATTGCTTCAGGCATGATCCATTCAATCAGGTTTCAGCATTCCCAACTTTAGTTTGATTATCTCAGCCAGGTCTTCTAAGAGCTTCAAGTTGCTGCTTGATCTACAAGAGTTGATCACATCAAGCTGCACTTGCTACCTTCTCTGCCTCAGTAGTTGAAAGAGTAACTGAATCTTGCCTTTTTGAATAGTTGACCCAGCCCCTTGTTGTTTCAAGAAACCCTCCACTTCAATTGGTATTTTTTCATGAAAAGTAGACATGAGATAAGAAATCCAGTGTTTCACTTAGATTTCGAATAGCGGTCCCGAATTCAAGTTGATTCCCCATGAGTAAGATATCAGCCTAGATCATAAGCCATTCATAAGGTACTATTTCTACCAACTGGATATTCAGCATGCTCAGTATCACCATATTCCTCCAAATCAAAAACTCTCCTGATAGACATAATAGAACTAGGTCCCTATCTTCTGCAAATGTCTTAGGATTCTCTCAGTAGCCTTCAAATGTGATTCCATTGGACAACCTTGGAATCTTGCATAAATTCTAACACTTGAATCATTTACATCTGGACCAGATCCATCAACACCTAGCTTCAAGTTGATTCCCATGGGAGTATAATTGCCTTGCCAATTATAATGTGAATCTTCTTCAGTAGCTTCGCTGAGCTGGAACCAGGTCAATGTTCTTGACAAACTGGTCCTTGCTCAGTGTATTGGTGAAGATTTTATCCACTTGATCTTCCATTTTGCAAAGCTTCATGATGACATTAACCCCTGTTAACATTGTCTTAACTTCAAGTATGTCAAGCCTTAGAGCAGCTCATAGATGTACTTTTTGGGACAACCGAGGGTACCTTTAGAGTTTTGCTGAATCTGTAGCTCTAAGAAGAAATCTCCCATTGTGCTCATTTAGAACTCACTACCCATGAATGCGGCAAACTCTTCTCACAACAATTCAAAAGGTTGCTCCAAAGATGACATCATCGATATACACTTGAATGATCAATAATTCCTTTCCTTGTGATTTCAAAAAATGGTTTTTTTGACAATTTTACCTCTTTTGAAGTCAATGTTGAAGAGGAACTTGGACAACCTATCATCTTGTTTGGAACCAAGTGTCGTACTTTGCTTCTTTCAAACTGAGCTTGATCAGCTTCTTCAGTCTCACCTTCAGATTTCACATTACTAGTTTGAATTGCATCATCTTTGTTCAGCATTGTCTACAGGACATGGTCCCTCATCAGGTTCATAATCTGCATCAACTTCTTTTAGATTACTTGATTCATGAAAAGGATATACTTCAACAAGTTCACTGTTTAGCCCATCTCTCTAAATTTGAAGTAACTCTTCCATCTCATAAACTTCTTCGTTTTTTTCAACTTCTCAATTGTTCCAGACTCATCAATAATAACATGAACACTTTCTTCAATGCACAATTCTGATTTTCATCCACCTGATAAGACTTCTTAGAGGAAGAATATCCCGCAACTATTATTTTATCACCATTGAGATCAAACTTCTCAATATCATCATTTTGGTCACAAAACATGTTGTATTCACCACTTCAGCCTGAACGTTCTTTGAAAGATTAAAAGCCTGCTTATTCCACCTGAAGGATGGTTTGATATGCTTCTCTTTAACACAAGAATCACAAAATTTGTCATCTGAACATTTTATTTTGACCAGACCGAGTACCAGGTCCTTTGACACAAGTTTTTTCAGTAGAGCAGCCCTCACATAGCTGAGTCTCCTGAGTCATTGATCAGTATTCTCACTTTGACCACTAAGGCAAGTGAGACTTTTACTATGAGCTGTGTTCAGATCAGTAGCATACATGTTCTTGCATCTCTTTTTTGTTATGATCATCATTCGAAACAACAAGTTTGTGACAACACATTTATCTGATAAGACCTTAGCTTCATTTCTTTCATCAAAAATATGTGGAACACTTGAAGGATTGTATTTCAACCATTGACATAGTACACATCCTTAATGGTGTGTTCTACAGACTTCCCAATCACGCCTATACCAAGAGTATACTCCATTTTTTTAATTGTTAAATGAGACACCTCTACCTAAAAGTGCCTTGAGAGAGAGAAGAAGTTTTTAGTTTTCCAAATCACGTGCTTTGAGCATCAGCTATTCATGAACCAATACTAACTGTTACTATTTCCTCTCACTTGCATACCATATCACTTGTTAGCCTTGGGAACCCACCATCTCAAGTGGGTTCCCAAAAACTATCAAGAGGCTTAATGAGAAACCTTCCAATCCATGGGGGCAAGGTGTTTTTACTGAAACGATACCTGGGACTAGGTCCTTTCTTCTATTCAAATTCAAGAAACCTTGTTTGGTTTTCTTTGGTCTTTCTCAATGATTCACAATTTCTCTTCAAGTGACCATTTCTCCCACAAAGAGTACATAATAGATTATCAGATACTGATACATACTTTCTATGAGGGTTGTAAGGAGGTTCTATCTTTCTGCACCCTAAAACCTTACCACTGTTGAATTTCTGATTTGCCAAGTTAGAAAGAATATTTGAAGAATCACTCCATTTCAAAGATTGATTTAGCTCTTCTTTAACTTGACTTAAGTCCCTTACTAGTTGTTAGTTTCTTTCAAGGACGGCAACTAGTTTGGACACACAAATTTTTAGGCTCTCCTCTACATCAAGCTCAAAGCTACTGAGTTTCGTTTATCCATTTTCAGAGGTTTATGGTTCTTACTTATGTTGACAACCCTCAGTCTTCATAATACTCAATCTAACATTCATTTCAGACATCTGAGATATATTGGCTGATTTTTCATCTTGACAAGATCCATATTTTCACTTAAGACCATTTTTTCATTCGTTAATTAATCAACAGAGTCGATTAGCACAATGGCAAGTTTTCTCAAACTATTAATGGACAGGGTGTCTATGTCACCCTTAAGGTCAAGAAGTGTTACCTCATTCTTGTCGTCTTCATCGTCAGTCCTTTCCGTCAATGAGAAGATGGAGTTGAATATGTCCTCTTCATCCTTGAATGCCATCATAGAGACATTTTCATGGTGTTCTCCCTCTTCAGAATCACTAGAGGTGTTTCCCGATACTGCAAAGTCCTTCTTCACCACATGATCAACATTAGACTTTCTCTTAGCATGGTTAAGGACCTGTTCCCTTCGCCTTTCTTTGATGTCTTGAAATTTATGCTTGTGACTTTGACAGTCTCTCATAAAGTTGCCTGGCTTTCCACACTTATGACAGAGGTCGTTTGCATTTTATGTTCTGTTGGAGTTTCCTTCTTCTTGAAACCCTCCATGTTTTTTGACTATTTTTTGAAATCTTTAAGTCAAAGAACTCATCTCTTCTTCGTCTTCAGAAGCATCATTTTGAGATACTTTTAGTGCTACTGACTTCTCCTTCTTTATGTATGTTTCATCATACTCTCTTCTACTCTTAGGAACCTCCTGAGTTAGATCTCTTTCTTTCACGTTCTTGGTAGGAATGTAAGGACTATCAAGAACCACATCCCACAGCTCTTTGTATTTCGCCATGATATAATCATGCATTCTGGTCTTCCACCACCGGTAGTACTTGGTGTTAAAATGAGGTGGACATTTAGTAGATTTACCTTCCTCTAGAATTGGTGAGGCCACCATTGCTTAAAGATCTATTCTCTTGGTGTTAATAAGATAGAGAATCCAACACTCTGATATCAATTGTTTAAATGTACGCGTCCACCAGTTCTCACAGGACTAGGTCCACGACATAATAAAGTGCAGAAAATAAATAGCTGGAAGTAAGATCTACACATGTGTTTTACGTGGAAACCTCCTTGCTCAATGGAGTAAAACCACAACTTGTCTCACAAAACTTCTCACACTGTTTTCACTAATCTTCTAAATCAAAAGTAAAAACCAATTTACAACAACACCTAGAGATTAACCTACTAATCTCTAGACTAAGTAATACAACTTATTACTTAACCGAGCCTAAGCAATGCATCCATTGCCCACTATACTAACCTTCATTGATTAATAAAGACTTTTAACTAAAAGACACAAAGTTACCCCTAACTATGTTCTTACAAGACTCAAACAAAGTTTTGAAACATTTCTACCGAGAGTGAAGCGAACCCTAAAAGTTTAAGTACAAATACCAACAATCAAGAAAAACAACATGTACGGAAAGCACTACTTATATTGATCAGGTCTTTGTTGTATATGTTCTTGTGCTTGAGTTAATCCATGAAGATGTCTTTCTCCTTTTTAGCTTGTGACTTTTTGTTGCCAAATCTTGGGTTATGTTTGTGGAGGAGAGACTATATAAAATCAACACAAACTCCTTGGGACCACCCATTGGTTGAGGGCCTGTTGTTCAGAAAAGTTGTGCACCTACCATATCAGTGGTGGCAGCTTTTGTGATAGGTTGTCTTGTCGCCTTTTCATATACGCAATCTTGCAAGGACCAGGTTCCTTGCAAAGTTCTTTGTGAGTTCTTGAAAGTCTTGCTGCTCACTTCCTCTTTTGAATGAATTTAATATGTTGTTTTTCATGTTGAAAATATCAACCATAAAGTGTTATTAATTGTTGGACAAACAACCTCGTCCATTCTGATTGGTTAAGTACGCTGGCGTTTCACCAACCACTAATAGGACAACTATACAACTGTACACCACTTGTACATCTGATGGAGAGAACTCTACTAGGGATCGGGTCCCTGCATTTGTGAGCCACTTGAAATAGGCTATCTCGTATGCTCTTCCTCTTGGTGCAGTACACTACACTTTTCACCTACCTCCTGACATGACAGCTTTACAGATGTCCCTCATGATGAATCTGGACGAGAGCACACTACCAGGGACCAGGTCCCTATATTTGTGAGGGTCATCAAATCATCTAGAATATGACATCCCCCCCCCCCCCTTTTTTGATGATGACATACAAAGATTCCTCACATTGAGTTTATTCATTTATTTTACTCTCATCAGTCCCAATAACAATGATCTGGTTCCTTGTTAGATCTCTAAATTTGTTAAATCATCAAAACTTAACATCAGCTCCAAAATAATATTTTCCCCCTTTTTGATGATAATAGACTTATTCACCAGTTCCCCCTATAAAAAAGAACTCTTTAGGTAACTGGAGTTTTATCATCCCCGGAGTTTGTCAAATCATCAAAAGATCAAAATAGCATTTACCTTCCCCCCCCCCCCCCTTTTCATGATGACAAACAACTTCTTCCCCCTATTGGGATGACCATGTCCTTTTCAAGAGCTAGCATTGATTTCCCCAATCGCCATGACCATATCCTCTTCAAGTAACTTACATGTATTCCCCCTATCGGCATGACCATGTCTTATTCAAGTACCTAGCATTTATTTCCCCCTTTTGACATCATAAAAAAAGGGTTTAAGTAGTAAACCAAGTTAATAGAAATGCAGCTCAAGCAAATTCATGACCACTTGGGCAACACTGAGCATGAGTAAAAATGCATAAAATAATGATACAAGTCAATAGAAGCAAGAAATTTTTCATTCAAAAATAAAATATCAGCCATCAAATCATTACATATATCATTACGAATGAGAACCAACTCAATATCCATGGAGTTTCAATAGAGAATGAGGAGGATTGACACTGGAGTTGAGAAAGAGAGGAGATGGCTTGGGAGCAAGGGATTGAAAGAATAGAACTAATAGATCATATCCCTTAGCATGGTTTTTCAGAATCCTCTCTTAAAGTTCAGCATGCTTTGCTGCCCAGGCTTCATGCTGAACCTTCTGGGCTGCCTGTTTTTTCTTCAACCTGGTCCCTCTAATAGTGCTGTTTCAGAAGCTAAGCCTTTAGGCAAACCATTTCAGTATCCCTCTTAGCAAGAGCAGTTGTCATAGCTACCAACAATAACCTGAGTTTCTCATAATAGAAAGATTAGTAAAATCAAACTTACTCAAGGACTCCGAGATGAATAGATCAATAATTGAGAAACAAAAGAGAAAATTTCATTTCATATTTGTTTTTTTTTTTAAAATCATGCACCCTCATATTTAGAATACTTTTAGTACTCAGAATATCAACTTCTCCCATTTTGAACAACATCTTTTCCACTTCTTCCGTTTGCTTGGTGGACCTGGTCCCCTTCACACTTAAAAACATATTCATCAGAAAATTCTTCAGTAAGAACAAATGGTTTAACCATTTGAAGTGTTTTTGAGAGAGGAGAAAAGAAAGTTTTTTTAAAAAATTCAGATTTTGGAAAGGGATTCAAAAAGAAATATAGAGTATAAAGAAAGTGTAAGGGTGTATTATGTGAAAGAAAGTGCCATTTGGGGTATTCAAAATATGGGACAATGGATAGATACCTGAATAACAGACACGTGGCAATTGCAATGGTTCTCATGCATAATTCAAACTGCAATGTTAAGAGTGCTAACCTTTGAGAACGGACTGGGTCCCTCTCTGTAGTTTCAATGTGATTGCCTATAAATGTCCTGACCTCCCTTTTCCTTTAGCCCTTTTGTCATGTATGCATACCTACAAAAGGTATGAGATTGAATTTTCTTAAAACATACATAACTGGAAAACAAGGATACCTGCTCCCTTTGCATAGTTATGAGAGGGTTGATTGGTTCAGGCATGATCCATTCAATCATGTTTTAGCATTCCTAACTTCGGTTTGATTATGTCAGCCAGGTCTTCTAAGAGCTTCAAGCTGTAGCTGGATCTACAAGATTTTATCACATCAAGTTGCACTTGCTACATTCTCTGCCTCAGTTGTTGAAAGAGCAATTGAATCTTGCCTTTTAGTTACCCATGAGTAAGATATCAACCTAGATCATAAGACATCCATGAGGTATTATTTCTACCAACTGAATATTCAGCATGATCAGTATCACCATATTCCTCCAAATCAAATAGTCTCATGATGGACATAATTGAACCAGGTTCCTGTCTTCTTCAAATGTCTTAGGATTCTCTAAGCAGCCTTCAAATGTGATTCCGTTGGACAATCTTGGAATCTTGCATAAATCCTAACACTTGAATCATTTACATCTGGACCAGATCCATCAACATCTAGCTTCAAGTTGATTCCCATGGGAGTATAATTGCCTTGTCAATTATAATGTGAATCTTCTTTAGTAGCTTCGCTGAGCTGGAACCAGGTCAATGTTCTTGACAAACTGGTCCTTGTTCAGTGTATAGGTGAAGATTTCAGCCACTTGATCTTCCATTTTGCAAAGCTTCATGATGACATTAACCCCTGTTAACAATGTCTTAACTTCAAGTATGTCAAGCCTTAGAGCAGCTCATAGATGCACATTTTGGGACAACCGAGGGTACCTTTAGAGTTTTGCTGAATTTGTAGCTCTAAGAAGAAATCTCCTATTGTGCTCATTTAGAACTCACTACTGATGAATGCGGCAAACTCCTCTCACAACAATTCAAAAGGGTGCTCCAAAAATGACATCATCGATATACACTTGAATGATCAGTAATTCCTTTCCTTGTGATTTCGAAAAGGGATTTTTGACAATTTTACCTCTTTTGAAGGCAATGTTGAAGAGGAACTTGGACAACCTATCAGCTTGTTTGGAACCGAGTGTCATACTTTGCTTCTTTCAAATTGAGCTTGATCAGCTTCTTCAATCTCACCTTCAGAATTCACATTATTAGTTTGAAATGTATCATCTTTGTTCACCACTGTCTACAGGACCGGGTCCCTCATCCGGTTCATAATCTGCATCACCTTCCTTTAGATTGCTTGATACATGAAGAGGATATACTTCAACAAGTTCACTGTTTAGCCCATCTCTCTGAATCTGAAGTAACTCTTCCATCTCATAAACTTCTTCATTTTTTTCAGCTTCTCAATTTTTCCAGACTCATCAATAATAACATGAACACTTTCTTCAATGCACAATTCTGGTTTTCATCCACCTGATAAGCCTTCTTAGAGGAAGAATATCATGCAACTATTATTTCATCACCATTGAGATCAAACTTCTTAATATCATCATTTTGGTCACAAAACATGTCGTATTCACCAGTTCAGTCCGAAGGTTCTTTGAAAGATTAAAAGCCTACTTATTCCACATGAAGGATGGTTTGATATGCTTCTCTTTAACACAATAATCACAAACTTTGTCATCTAAACATTTTATTTTGACCAGACTGAGGACCAGGTCCCTTGACACAAGTTTTTTCTGTAGGGGAGCCCTCACATAGCTGAGTCTCCAGAGTCATTGATCAGTATTCTCACCTTGACCACTAAGGCAAGTGAGACTTTTACGATGAGCTGATGTTCAGATCAGTAGCATACATGTTCTTGCATCTCTTTTTTGTCAAGATTACCATCCGAGAGAGGAAGTTTGTGACAACACATTTATCTGATAAGACCTTATCTTCATTTCATTCATCAAAAATATGTGGAACACTTGAAGGATTGTACTTCAACCATTGACATAGTACACATCCTTAATGGTGTGTTCTACAAACTTCCCAATCACGCCTATACCAAGAGTATACCCCATATTTTTATTATCAAATGAGACACATTTACCTTGAAGTGCCTTGAGAGAGAGAAGAAGTTTTCAGATTTCCCAATCACGTGCTTTGAGCATCAGCTATTCATGAACCAACACTAACTATTACTACTTCTCTCACTTGCATACCATATCACTTGTTACCATGGGAACCCACTTGAGATGGAGTTCCTAAAAATTATCAAGAGGCTTAATGAGTAACCTCCCAATCCATGGGGGCAAGGTGTTTTTACTGAAATAATACCTGGGACCAGGTCTTTTCTTCTATTCAGATTCAAGAAATGTTGTTTGATTTTCTTTGGTCTTTATAATGGATTCACAATTTCTCTTCAGGTGACCATTTCTCCCACAATGAGTACATAACAGATTATCTGATACTGATACATACTTTCTATGAGGGTTGTAGGGAGATTCTATATTTCTGCACCCTAAACCCTTACCACTGTTGAATTTCAGATTTGCCAAGTTAGAAAGAATATTTGAAGAATCACTCCATTTCAAATATTGATTTAGCTCTTCTTTAACTTGACTTAAGTCCTTTACTAGCTCTGAGTTTCTTTCAAGGACGACAACTAGTTTGGACACACAAATTCTTAGGCTCTCCTCTATATCAAGCTTAAAGCTACTGAGTTTCCTTTATCCATTCTCAGAGGTTTCTGGCTCTTCTTTATGTTGACAACCCTCAGTCTTCATAATACTCAATCTAACATTCATTTCAGATATCTGAGATATAATGGCTGATTTTTCATCTTAACAATATCCAGATTTTCACTTAAGACCATTTTTTCATTCCTTAATTAATCAACAGAGTCGATTAGCACAATGGAAAGTTTTCTCAAACTATTAATGGACAGGGTGTCACTGTCACCCTTAAGGTCAAGAAGTGCTACCTCGTTCTTGTCATCTACATCATCAGTCTTTGCCGTCAATGAGAAGATGGAGTTGAATATGTCCTCTTCATCCTTGACTGCCATCATATAGACATCTTCATGGGGTTCTCCCTCTTCAGAATCACTAGAGGCGTCTCCCGATACTTCAAAGTCCTTCTTCACCACATGATCAACATTAGCCTTTCTCTTAGCATGGTTAGGGATTGGTCCTTTCGCCTTTCTTTGATGTTTTGAAATTCATGCTTGTGACTCTGACAGTCTCTCTTAAAGTTGCCTAGTTTTCCACACTTATGACAGAGGTCGTTTGCATTTTATGTTCTGTTAGAGTTTCCTTCTTCTTGAAACCCTCCATGTTTCTTGACTATTTTTTGAAACCTTTTAGTCAAATAACTCATCTTTTCTTCGTCTTCAGAAGCATCATTTTGAGATACCTTTAGTGCTACTGACTTCTCCTTCTTTCTGTACATTTCATAATACTCTCTTCAACACTTGGGAACCTCCTGAGTTAGATCTTTTTCTTTCACGTTCTTGGTAGGAATGTAAGGACCATCAAGAAGCACATCCCACAGCTCGCTGTCTTTTGCTAGGATATAATCATGAATTATGGTCTTCCACCACCGGTAGTACTTGCCGTTGAAACGAGGAGGACATGTAGTAGATTTACCTTTTTCTAGACTTGGTGAGGCCACCATTCCTTCGGGATCTATTCTTTTGGTGTTAACAAGATAGAGAATCCAACACTCTGATTCCAATTGTTGAAATGTACGCATCCACCAGTTTTCACAGGACCAGGTCCCCGATAGAATAAAGTGCAGAAAATAAATAGCTGGAAGTAAGATCTGCATTAGTGTTTTACGTGGAAACCTCCTTGCTCAATGGAGTAAAACCACAACTTGTCTCACAAAACTTCTCACACTGTTTTCACTAATCTTCTAAATCAAAAGTAAAAACCAGTTTACAACAACACCTAGAGATTAACCTACTAATCTCTAGACTAAGTAATACAACTTATTACTTAACCGAGCCTAAGCAATGCATCCATTGCCCACTATACTAACCTTCATTGATTAATAAAGACTTTTAACTAAAAGACACAAAGTTACCCCTAACTATGTTCTTACAAGACTCAAACAAAGTTTTGAAACATTTCTAACGAGAGTGAAGCGAACCCTAAAAGTTTAAGTACAAATACAAACAATCAAGAACAACAACATGTACGGAAAGCACTCCTTATGTTGATCAGGTCCTTGCTGTATGTGTTCTTGTGCTTGAGTTCTTCCATGAAGATGGCTTTCTCCTTTTTAGCCTGTGAGTTTTTACTTGCCAAATCTTGAGTTGTGTTTTTGGAGGAGAGACTATATAAAATTCACACAAACTCCTTGGGACTGCCCATTGGCTGAGAGCCTGTTGTTCAGAAAAGTTGTGCACCTACCACATCAGAGGTGACAACTTTTGTGATAGGCTGTCTTGTCGCCTTTTCATATACGCATTCTTGCATGGACCAGGTCCCTTGCAAAGTTATTTGTGAGTTCTTGAAAGGCTTGCTGCTCACTTCATCTTTTGAATGAATTTAATATGTTGTTTGTCATGTTGAAAATATCAACCATAAAGAGTTATTAACCGTTGGACAAACAACCTCGTCCATTTTGATTGGTTAAGTACGCTGGCGTCTCACCAACCACTGATAGGACAGCTTTACAACTGTACACCACTTGCACATCTGATGGAGAGAACTCTGCCAGGGACCGGGTCCCTGCATTTGTGAGCCACTTGAAACAGTCTATCTCATCTGCTCTTCCTCTTGGTGCAGTACACTACACTTTTCACCTACCTCCTGACATGACAGCTTTACAATTGTCCCTCATTATGAATCTGGACGAGAGCACACTGCCAGGGACCAGGTCCCTGTATTTGTGAGGATCATCAAAACACCTAGAATATAACTAAAACGTTTTTATAAAAGCGGCAATACAAATTACAGACTCCGATAAACTCAATAAATGAAACAAATCACACTACACTTAATTTTATATGAAAATGATTCACGAAGAAAAATAAAAGACTTCCAAATTTCTACTGTCCTCAATATATAAAATAAAATCTGGGTGAAAAGGACAAATATACCCCTAACTATCCTAAATAGTAGGCAAATACATTCCATCATACTTTTGGGACATTGGTACCCCTGCCTTTAAAAAACTAGAGCATATATGCCCTGCACTCTAACGGAAGACTAAATAGGGACACGTGACACAATCTTACCCATTGATTCGACATGTAATAAATGTCGAGTCAGTGGATAAGATTATGACACGTGTATGTCCGTTAGTATAAAGGGTGTCTATGCTCTAATTTTGGACGACAGGGCACCAATGTCCCAAAAGTATGACTGAGGGTATCTGCATACTATTTATGATAGTTCAGGAATATATTTGTCCTTTTCCCCTAAAATCTATGGCATGACGTCTAAATTTATTGACAATAAAAATGTACAATGAGATGTATGATTCAAAAAATACCTTTTTGATTCAATCTAAAAAGTATCTTTTCTTATTTCACATTCACACCTCAAATCAACAATTTCTAAATAAATCTGCCACGCTATAGATAAGCCCAACAAAGTGCAGAAGTCATTGCTACCCTCTCAACGTTTGATTAAGGCAGCAGCAGCACCACAACATCAACAACACTATTGACTGATTTCGGCTAAACACGTTTATTTTCCGCTTTATTATTTCGTCCATCCATCTTTACTTATTGAGTTGTCACACTTCTTAAAAAAATAAAATAGAGGAATAATATCTTATTAATTATAAGTTAACTAAATATTGAAAAATGAATAGTATTTAATAACAAGAATAAATAGATATAAAATAATAACTTATCTCTTAATTTTCAACACGAAATAAATAAAATTAAATAACTATTTTTAATATATTGGACAATAGGAGATGGACGGGAGGAGTAAAGTATAACGTATTTCGTTTTCAAATTTAATTATAGACACGTGGATATGAAGAGAATATATGCATATAGTTTCCGGATTTAATATTGATTTACTGATTTCTTGAAATTTGAATAAATTTAATAATTCCTCCCTTCCTTTTTATTTGCCAAGTATATAATAAATAATATTTTCCTGTTAATTGAAAGAAATATATTTATTTTTTCTAAAATTATATCCTTATCACCAATTAGTCATTAATCAAACTAATTGGAATATTAATAGTCAAATCGAAATTTAAAGTACTATTAATAACTAAAATAAATACTTGAGCAATAATTTCTGAAGGAAAATACAAAATGACAAAGTGAACAACTTGAAAGAAATGAAAGGAGTATATAACTAAATTTTAATGATTTGTTTCCATGTAAAAAAGGTGTTCCACCTCTAAATCGTCCCTGATTAAAATTTGATTTATTTAATAATTATCTCCTTATAATTCCTAGCTAGTTATATGTCTTTTTATATTGATGGAATAATATATTGAAATTCATCTAAATTAGTTCGATTTTTAAAACGTCCAAGCACTATTATTATTTAGTTCTTTGTGTAATTTCTCAATATTTTAAACTGGTTTTAAGTATAAATTTAACTTATATTACTTGTTTGTGCAAATTTTGACAATGTAACGGTACAAAAATAGAAAATACATAAAAATTCCCTTTAAACTTGGCAGCACAACTTACTTTAGCTCTTAAACTATACGGGGGTTTAAATACCACCTTAACATCTTTGAACTGCATTGAATACAACCCTGAGAGTAGAATACCACTCTTACCTGCCACATCATAGTCATGTAAACACCACGTCATTATTTTTCAATCTTCTTTTTGTTTATTCACCTTTTTTCTTAAACATTTTCTTAAAATTCATTACACTAATCAATTAATTAAAAATACATTTTAAAATTAAAAATACATTTTAAAATTAAAATTACCCATCTTCTTCCACCTCTTCTCTTCT